>CABHPH010134984.1:66130-83365 GCA_902168325.1 Peromyscus nudipes | reverse complement strand
GCTTCCATAGCCCCTACTAAAAGCTTTGCTGTTCCAGTCATCTCTCCCTGACTTCTCTCCCTCTGTCCCTTCCTTACACACTCCATCCTTCCTCTTCCCATCTGAGCTGCCTCTGGTGCACCCACAACATCTATTCTATTTCCTCTTCCCAGGGAGAGCCATGCATCACCCCTTTGCCATTCTTGTTACTAGGCCTCTCAGCATCTCTGGATTGTATGTACTGTGATTACTGTGATTCCTGTGCTTGTACTTCACTTAACTACTAATATCCACTTATAAGTGAGTATGTACCGTGTTTGTCTATGTGCTTCTGGGTTGCCTCACTCAGGATAATAAAGAACTCAAGAAACTAGACAACAACAAACCAAATAGTCCAATTAAAATGGGGTAAACTTTTAAATAGAATTCTCAGTAGAGGAATCTAAAGTGGTTGAGAAACACTTGAAGAAATGTTCAACAACCTTTGCCATCAGGCAAATGCATATGAAAAGTACTTTGGGATTTCACTTTATACCTGTGAGAATGGTTAAGTCCAATAACACAAGTGACAGCTAATGCTGGCAAGGACATGGAGCAAGGGGATTCATTGCTGTTGGGGGGTGTGGAAACCAATATGCAATCCTCAGAAAACTGGGAGTCAATCTCTCTCAAGACCTAGCTATAGCCCTCTTGGGCATGTACCTAAAAGATGCTCCTCTATCCTACCACAAGGACACTTGCTCAACTATTTCCATAGTGGATTATTCATAAAAGCCAGAAAGTGCTGTGCCTGTGAGAGTCTGAGTTGATTAATGATTGATGTGGGAAGGCTCCTCCACTGAGGGTGGAATTATCCCCAAGAAAGTGGACCTAGGCTGAAAAGGGAGCTATCTGAGCATGAGACAGTAACTGGGCAAGAGAAAAGCCAGGAAACAATCTTTGCCCATGGGTTTTGCCTTCAATTGTTAGCTTGAGTTTCTATCCTAAGCTCCCAAAATGGTGGTATGTGATCTGACAGAATCAGCCAAATAAATCCATTTATTGCCTGAGATGCTCTTTGGTAGAAGATATAATCCCAGCAGCATACAAGCATGTTAGAATAAAAAAATGGAACAGGAAACATGATGTTGTTGCTAGGTAGAACCTGGGATGTTGTCTTTTGGAGGAATGTGGAAGACATCAGGACTTTAGGTAGCAAAAGCCATAGAAAGTTGTACACAGAACTTGATTGACTGTTCTTGTAGGTCCAGGAAGATGGGAATGTTGAGAGGAATGGCAGAAAGTGGAGGCTGAGATCACAGGATTTCAGTCAGAAATAGACTCAATGGGAAATTAAGGTAGATGTCATTGGTGTGGTATTTTGGCTCCAATATCTTTCTTATTCTGCCTATGCCCTAGAAATTAAGTATGGCTGAATTAAAAAATAGTTGTATAATTTCTTTTTTTTAAAGATTTATTTATTTATTTATCATGTATACCGTGTTCTGTCTGCATGTATGCCTGCAGGACAGAAGAGGGCACCAGATCTCGTTACCAGTGGGTATGAGTCACCATGTGGTTGCAGGAAGTTGAACTCAGGATCTCTGGAAGAGCAGCCAGTCCTCTTAACCTCTGAGCTATCTCACCAACCCTCGATAATTTCTTAAATGGAACATTGAATCTTGGTGGGTTGGTTGTTACTGGTGACTCATTGAGGCCTACAGTTTAAAAAAAAATCCAACAAGTTGGGCAGAAATAAACGAAAATGAAAAGGTAGTTTCAGATAGCAGTCAAGTGCTGAAAAGGGAGGAGTTTTCAAGGAGTTTATCACCATTATAAAGAAAGCCCTTGCTCTGGAATGGAATCCTAGTAAGGTACCCTAAGGATAAGACCATATCCAGCTAAACCTTTCATTTATGGAAGGAGTAAGCAAAGTGATTCCTAGTCCCAGGAAGCGACTTCATACAAAACGTGCTGCACCTGTGGTCCAAGTGTGTTAGTAACCATCCCAATCAAGAAGTCAAATTTTGCAGCATCACCTATCATGTGTTGGTCCTGGAAACAAGAATCAAAAATTAAGGTCATGGAGTCTTAGTCTTCTTGTTACAGGTTACAGTTCAGCATTGTTGCAGCATCAATGTTTAGCAGAGTTAGAAACCTAGTTAAGAGACAGCGAGAGGTCATTGCATGAAGCTGTGAGGATGAACCTGGTGTTGTTTTTTTTTTTTGTTTTTGTTTTATTTTTTTTACTCTTTTGTGGGCCTGCCACCTAGCTCTCAAATAAATTCCTCAGATGGAGGCTTATTCTTCTTTATAAATGCCCGGTCTTAGCATGGCTTGTTCTAGCCAGTTTTGCTTAACTTAAATTATCCCATCTACCTTTTGCCTCTTGGCTTTCTCTAGTCTGTATACCTTTCTTTACCTCTTACTGCCTGGCTTGCTGAGTAGCTGGGTGGCTGGCCCCTGGGGTCCTCTTCTTTTTTTGCTCCTCCTTCCTTTTTCCTCCCATATTTCTCCTCCCATTTATTCTCTCTGCTTGCCAGCCCAGCCTATTCTTTGCTGCCAAGCTATTGGCCATTCAGCTCTTTATTAGACCAGTCAAATATTTTAGACAGGCAAAGTATCACAGCTTCACAGAGTTAAACAAATGCAACATAAAAGAATGCAACACATCTTTGCATCATTAAAACAAATGTTCCACCGTATAAACAAATACAACACATCTTAGCATAATATTCCACAACAGCCTGGGTTTCATTTTGAGACCACAAGATGTTGAGATACCTAAGCTATGAGACATCTTTCATGGAGACCTATCTCCATATAGTGAATGGAAGTAACTAAAGAGAGAGATGTATGAGAAGTTACAGGGATAGGGCCATCCAAGCCCTTTGAAACTGAAGTTCTGTGCATCTGAGACAGAACTACAGGATTTGATGTTTGTCCTGCTGTGCTTCATTCTTGTCTTGGTCCAATCTTCCCTCGGTAGGTCTCCATTTCTCTTTTGGAATGTGAATGGTATTCTGTGTAATTGGAAACATATGACTTGCTTTCTGATTTTATGTGTCACTGTCAAGAGATTGTTTTGAGTGTCAGAAGAGACTTTGGATATAGAACAGCGCAGGGTCTGTTGCACACTATGAGGATCATTGAAGTGACTAAATGCCTTTTCTTCATGGATGACTATGAGTCTATAGTGACATAGACCCAGTCTAATGTGACTGGGTCACATTGTAGTTGGTTGAATGAAAACTTCCCAGATAGGATGATATATTTGAACATGTGTATCTCCTTGGTGATTTTCTTTTGATTGCTTGTGACACCTTTAGTAAGAAGAGCCTTTCTGGATGAAATTTCTCATTGGGGATGGGATAGCCTCAACCCATTGACTGTTCTTTGTATCTACTGTGTTGTGATTGAATCTAATCAGCCTGCTTCCCTCTTGTGCTGTCATGCCTTCACCACCATAATAGTCTCTACCCCTAAATTACATAAGATACAGTAGACGCCATTGCTGTTCAGTGCTGAGTCAGTTTGGTAGACTGCTGTTTTAATATGTTTTCTTTTCTTTTTCTTTTTCTTTTTTTTGTTCTTTTGTTTCTTTTTGATGACAAGGTTTGTCTGTCTAGCCCTGGCTGTCCTGAAAGTAGTTCTGATCAACAGGCTGGCCTCGAACTCAGAGATCCCCCTGACTGTGGCTCCCTAGTGCTAGGATTAAAGGTGGATCAACATTACTGTTTTTTTTTTTATATTATTGGGTGATGAGCCTGGAATATTCATTTTTGTACATGTCAAACATATGCTGTTGTACCGAAGTTCACCCATATGTTGAATTTAAAATTTGGCAGAGGGTATCATTCTGTTTCCCTGGATGGTAAATGTTCATGACATTAATACTGCATGAGCCTTCTGAGTTATTAGGTACGTCTAGGATGTCATGCAGGTACAGGACCTTCTTCCTGCCTGTTGTGTTTATTTTGATATTTTTTAAAATGAATATGAGTGTTTTACCTGTATGTATGGTTATACACCACATGGTTACCTGGTCTTCATAGTGATCAAAAGCTGGTCTGAGAAACCCTGAACTTGGAGTAATAGATAGTTTTGATTCCCCCATGTAAGTACTGGCAATTAAGCCCTCCTATATGAAAGACCGGCAAGAGCTTCTTACTACTGAGCCATCTCCTGACCTGTGTTGATTATTTATGATCAACATTTATATTGCTAATGTTTTCATCTGTCCATTAAAAACTGTTTAAACATGCAGAGTCTTTCAGTAAAATTGTATTGATGTTAGAGTTTAAATTGGGGCACTTCAGGTTTCTGGAAGATGAGTACAGAACTGGAGTGAATGAATAACTCTTTGTAGGAAATGAGTAAAAACTCTGAGTTCTTTCTTTTTTTTCTTTTTCTTTTCTTTCTTTCTTTTTTTTTTTTTTGGTTTGTTTCAACTCAGGCTTTCTCTGTGAGACAGTCCTGCCTAATCTGCAACTCACTCTGTAGACCAGGCTGGCCTCAAACTCAGAGATATCCACCTGCCTCTGCCTCACAAGTCCTGGGATTAAAGGCATGTGTCTCCACCACCCTGAAATTCTTTCTATCCTTTTTGTTTGTTTGACTGATTTTAGCATTGGAGTGAGTACCTTAATATGTATTTCTGCCTGTCCTGGAACAGATTGCATAGACTAGGCTGGCATTTAAGTCAGAGGCAAATATACCTGCCTCTGCCCTTTGAGTGCTGGGGTTAAAGGCATGAGCCAATACACTCTCAGCTTGTCCATCTTATTTTTCTTTTTGTAGTTAATAATTGTTCATACAATTTCTCTCATGTGTACTCTGTACTGTTGATCTGTTTACTTGTCTCTCTAGGTTTGTTAATAGACATTTCTCTTGCAAGGTGATATGCCATCTAAAATGACTTAGTAATTACATTATAATGTTTATGTCATGAAATAAGTGTGGGGAGCACGAGAATTATATGACTATACTGTCAAAGACGTATACATTTACAAGGTTGTCCATATCATGCTTTCTGTTGTACACATGTATGGGATATTTTAGAATACAGTGACCTATGATGATGTGCATGTTGACTTCACTTGGGAAGAGTGGACTTTGCTGGATCCATCTCAGAAGACTCTCTACAAAGATGTGATGCTGGAGACCTACAGGAACCTCATTGCTATAGGTAAGACTGAATTTTCCTTCATGTTTAAAATAAGGGGAGAACTGTTCCTTGGTTATTGATGCTCTTCTGTAGTTTTATTGAGAAAGAAAAAAGAATGAAGTGAATAATTCAGGCATGGTTCTAAGGTTCACTGAAGATATTAAGTTAAATTTTGTCCAATTTTCAATAATATACCATACATTTTCTGGTACTATATTTTAGGATACAGTTGGGAAGACCATAATATTGAAAAACACCATCAAAATTCTAGAAGACATGAAAGGTAATTTTCATGTGCAAGCTGATACAAATATGCCTCTGAAGAAACTGTAATGTGTCCTGAAAGTTTTAAATGAAAGTGACAGTGTACATAAGCACAGCTTAAAGTACATTGATGATTATTAGATTCACTTAAAACCATATACCTCAATTTTAGGTAGGTGAGTTTCACTTGGAAGGCAGTCTTTTAAGAAAGAAGACAAGGAAACAATGCCTTAACAGATATCACCATTTGAATCCTAGCACCATGAGAGACCTCCAATCCATTTATTTCATACTACTCATATTAAAATAGGTATACACATTGAAGAGGTCATAAGTATATCATCAATCCCCTAATAAGCGTAATCTATACTAAAGCTAGCATTGTGCATAAACTCTTTGTGACTGCTAAATTTAGTGAGGGGCAGTTAGAGTCAAGTGTCAAGGGGCAGTTGTGGTGGAGAAACCTTAATCACTGTATCACATGTCTGTGAGGAACAGAAAGTCAAACTGTGTGAATTCAATGTGGAAAGGTTTTTTTTTGTTTTTGTTTTGTTTTGTTTTTTTTTGTTTTTGTTTTTTTTTTTTTTTTGGTTTTTCGAGACAGGGTTTCTCTGTGTAGCTTTGCGCCTTTCCTGGAGCTCACTTGGTAGCCCAGACTGGCCTCGAACACGCACAGAGATCCGCCTGCCTCTGCCTCCCGAGTGCTGGGATTAAAGGTGTGCACCACCAATGCCCGGGAGTGGAAACTTTTTTTTTTTTTTTTTTTTTAAGATTTATTTATTATGTATACAGTGTTCTGCCTGCATGTATGCCTGCAGGAAGAGGGCACCAGATCTCATTACAAATGGTTGTGTGCCACCATGTGGTTGCTGGGAATTGAACTCAGGACCTCTGGAAGAACAGCCAGTGCTCTTAACCTCTGAGCCATCTCTCCAGCCCGGAAACTTTTTTATTTGTTATTCTATTTTACTAGGTATATCCTATATCACTCTGGATACAAGACCTAAGAGCATAGGGATAAGGAAAGACGTAACATAACTTCTCTCTCAGAACAATTAGAAGATATGTAGGACTGCACTTGTTAAGTATACTTGTTGAATTTGATTCAAGTATACAAGTAATTGGTTTTCCAGAATCTTTGTAAATACATCAACAAACTAACACTGTAGAAAAGTCCTATGAGTACTAGAACTGTGTAAATACTTCTCTCTGTCCTATTTCACTTAGCAAATGTAGTATGACTCATAGAAAAATTTTTGAAGAGTCATTGTAAAGCTCTGAGGTTTTCCAGTTTTCTTGAAATAAGTAAAAAAAAGATCTTATATAGAAAAAAGATTCTGTAAATGTGAACCTTGTAAAAAATAATCGAATCATCACAAGTATCTTCAAAGATGCAAAACAACCACTCATGAAGAGGAAGAACATGAGTGCAAACACTGTGATAAAACCTTTACATGGGATTCCTCTTTACAAATGTACCAAACTGCAAACTCTGTTCATACAGATATAAAGATTCAATAGTGTACTGAATGTGCTAAAGCTTTTACATGTGCTGATTCTCCTTGCAGGCATGAAAGAAGTCATACTGGAGAGGAACCTTCTGTATATACTCAATGTGTTGAAGTCTTTGCATATGACAGTCATCTTCATAGGCATGGAAGAACACATATTGGAGAGAAACTCTATGAATGTAATCAGTGTGGAAAAGCCTTTCTATGTTCCAGTAGTCTTCAAAGACATAAAACAACACACACTGGACAGAAACCCTATGAATGTAATGAATGTTTTAAAGCCTTTGGACAAAAGCGTCATCTTCAAAGACATAAAAAAACACATACTGGAGAGAAACCCTATGAATGTAATCAATGTGGTAAAGCCTTTGGACAAAAAGAGTATCTTCAAATGCATGAAAGAACACATACTGGAGAGAAACGCTATAACTGTAATCTCTGTGGTAAAGCATTAGCTACAAAGAAAAATCTCCAATTACATATAAGAACCCATACTGGAGAGAAACCCTATGAATGTAATTTGTGTGGTAAAGCCTTTTCACAACAGGGTTATCTTCAAATGCATAAAAGAACACATACTGGAGAGAAACCTTATGAATGTAATCTTTGTGGTAAAGCCTTTGCATTTCCCAATAACTTCCAAATGCACATAAAAACACACACTGGAGAAAAACCTTATCAATGTAATCAATGTGGTAAAGCCTTTGTACAACAGGGTGGTCTTCAAATTCATAAAAGAACACATACTGGAGAGAAACCATATGAATGTAATCTATGTGGTAGAGCATTCTCTACACAGAAAATTCTCAAATTACATACAAGAACCCATACTGGAGAGAAGCCCTATGAATGTAATCAATGTGGTAAAACCTTCTCTACATCGAGTAGTCTCCAAGCACATAAAAGAACACATACTGGAGAGAAACCCTATGAATGTAATCAATGTGGTAAAGCCTTTGCTTTACGTAGTAGTCTCCAAGGACATAGAAAAACACATACTGGAGAGAAACCGTATGAATGTAATCAGTGTGGTAAAGCCTTTGCATTTCACAATAAACTCCGAATACATGAAAGAACACACACTGGAGAGAAACCTTATGAATGTAATCAATGTAGTAAAACCTTCTCTACACAGAGAAGTCTGCAAGCACATAGAAGATCACATACTGGAGAGAAACCATATGAATGTAATCAGTGTGGTAAAGACTTTGTCTATGCTAGTAGTCTTCGAAAACATTTGAAAAAACCATACTGCAAAGAAATGCAATAAATATAGTCAGTGTTGTAAAGTTTGCATTTTACACAGAAATAAACCTTTTGTGTGCAATCAATGCATTAAAGCCTTTGCATAGTACAATAGTATTTGAGGACCTGAAAAAAAAATACTGAGGAATTCTTTTTTTTTTTTCTGGAACTCGCTTTGGATACCAGGCTGGCCTCGAACTCACAGAGATCTGCCTGCCTCTGCCTCTCGAGTGCTGGGATTAAAGGCGTGCGCCACCACCGCCCGGCTGAAATGCATAATTCTTAGAACACAATGCTCTGCATTGTTGATGATAAAGAACCAAACAGAGGCCGAGAGATAAGTGAGAGCCAAAGTCTAAGTCATTTGGGAACATTCATGATATATCTATCCTGTTTTGGATTTCCAATGTATGAACTAGAGTTCAAAGCATTAGGATGTACTAAGAATGTTTTCTTTTTATTGATTTGATGTGATATTTTAGTCAACGAGGCAAATGCATCTTATTTAAGAAAATATTCCTAGAACAGTTTTCATTGTTGGTCATTTGTTTTGCTTCTCTGGTGTACCATATACTGTAAACTGTGATGCTGTGGTTTTTAAAATTATGAATCTGAGATGGATGGGTGGGTGGATGGATGGATGGATGGATGGATGGATGATGGATGGATGGATGGATAGATAGATAGACAGAGAGATAGATAGACAGACAGACAATAGGTTCTCCTCTCTAGTTTCCTATCAGATCTCTTTCATTCCAATTATCTGGAACTATAAAGAAATTTTTGACACCTTAAGAAGATGAAAGATTGCTGCATGCCCCAGAATTATGCAGCAGGAATTCAGCTGTCATTTTGAGGTGAACCCATCAGAAACATGGATTCTGCTGGAGGAAACCATCACATAGGGCATTTTGAGATTATCTGCCTTTTGAATGGATAGCTCTTCTGGTTGCAAGATTTCCTGTGAGCTACAGTGCTTCCCATCTGTTACAGACTTGGGGTTTATTCCCACAGTTTAGCAGTCTTGATCATTTATTGAGCACAGTTTCCCCCACATATTGGTGTATTTTGTATGACCCACCTCAGCTATGTGTGAAAGCAACCACACAGTGAAAACCTTTGTTTACCACAACCAGGTCTTTGTTCTATTTTCCATTATAAACTTAGAAGTCTGCCCCCTGCAATTATCTTCATGGCAGAACATTTGGTCAGAAAAAGTATCTCTAGAAATAGATCACAATTGGGGCCTTCACAAGACAGGCCCAAGGACAAAATTACAACTTGTCTAAGTTTGTTAGCCCTCAGAGATAGGAAGAGCAGAGGGCCCTGGATTCACTCTGCTAGCAGATAAGGGAATTGTTGCTCCAGGCTAACCTCCCACTAACCAAAAAAAAAATTCTTAACTCTTTGTACCTTTCACCTTAGTTTATTGATCTAGCCACACTTAGGAATGTAGTATTACACACGAATTCCCCTTTTCCCTTCTTAGACTTCTCTATTTGATTGAAGGTCTCTCTCCCTCTCATTTGACCCCATTCCCTTTAAGAGTTCACTGAGGTTTTCACAAGTCACCCCCACCTTGAGTCATAAAGAAAGCCTGACAGTCACTGCCTGGTGCAGTTCTTATCTGCTTTTATGACCCTGAAAGAATTCAAGCCTTGTGACCTTGCTTTGGTCAGAGAATTGCTGGTTGTGTATAGTGCATAAAAACTGAAAACTGTAGAGACTTGGGGAAGAACAAAGAGAGAGAAGAGCAAGGAGGCAGAGCAGAAGAATAAGGAGATACGCAGCAATGTATGATGTGAGCAGATTCATTCTTTTACCCTCATATATTACTTACTTTCCCCTTGCTTCTCCTAGTGCCTTTTTAGAACTCTGAATAGATGGTTTTTAAGGCTGGCACTTAAAAGTCTTCATTAAAACATGACCTGTTGGGGTTGGGGATTTATCTCAGTGGTAGAGTGCTTGCCTAGCAAGTGCAAGACCCTGGGTTCGGTCCTCAGCTCCGGAAAATAAAAATGACCTGTGGTTGCAGGTTGAAGAGATCACCAATGGCCAATGATTTAATAAATGACGTCTAAACAACAAATCCTTCGTGAAATCCGAAATCACTAGGCTTGGAGAGCTTCTAGTAAGTAGCTTGACCTGTGGAAATGCTTAAGGGTGTCAGCATAGAGTGTATTGAAGCTCCACCCCCAGACCCTACCTTACTCCATCCAACTCTTCAGCTGGCTCGTTATCTCAATCCCTTTGATAGGTTCTATTAAGAAACTAGAAAATGGCCAGGCGGTGGTGGCACACGCCTTTAATCCCAGCACTCAGGAGGCAGAGACAGGCAGATCTCTGTGAGCTTGAGGCTAGCCTGGTCTACAGAGCGAGTTCCAGGACAGGCTCCAAAGCTACACAGAGAAACCCTGTCTCGAAAAACCAAAAGAAAAAAGAAACTAGAAAATGTACTTCTTTGAGTCTTTCAGTGGTTAAACTAATTAAGCCCAATTTACTGACTATTGGTAAGAATTCTAGTGACAACATTGGGAGGCGACCTTGGCAGGTTGGAGCCAGGGGGCCCTAGAAAGTCGTGGCACACAAAAGAACTCATATGGAGAATTTATTGGGGGAGGGTAGAAAGAGATGCAGAGTGCACCTCTGGAGATGCAGTGCTGAGGAGAGAGGAGGAAGAAGAGAGGAAGGGAAGAAGGGACTTTGAAAGGGGGAAAAGAGAAGGTGCAGACTCCGCCTCATGCGAAGAGAGACGGGTACCGGTTTGCCTTAAATAAAGGGATTTAGCTCATGGGCACAGAGACTACTCAGTCACACAGCGCATGAGTACAGACTATGTAATGACTTATGACAGTAGGACCCTGGGCTGACTAAGCATTTATCTGAATACTGACAGCGCACGTGCTGCCTTAGGACCCTGGGGTTGGCTAGGTGATGCCTGAAATGCTAACAAACTTCTTACTTGTGCTCAACATCAGGATAAGGGTTAGTGTTTGCAGAGAGTGGGAAGTTTTTATGAAAATGTGTGTTCTGATGTTATCTTCAAGTGCCCAGTGATAATATTTAAATAAATTATTCAATACTCAACTGGTATCTGCTAGAGTTATTTTTTTTTCCTTCTCCCCACATTCATTTTGGTGACCAGAGATAAAGTGTTCTTTATCAAGAGTTAACTGTTTAAATGAATAGGAAAATACTTTGATTTTTTTTTTCACATAGTTCCTTACAAACATGAGGTTAAAAGCATTCTTGGAGACTGACGGCCAAGATACATATCCGTTAACTCAGTAGGCGCATGCGCTCCTCCAAGGAGTCAGCACAGTCAGTGTGCGTAATTATCCTTCCTACTAAGTCCATTCAGAAATGACAGTTCTCTGCTACTAAAAAGAAGAAAACGAAGTCTGATAAAGAAATGCATCTTCCTCTGCAGCACAGAGGTGTTGCTTAAAAAAAAAATTATGATAGTTAAAGATTGCTGGTTATTTCAGAAGGTCAAAGTCATTATCTTTGTTTGAAGCTTGTAATAGTGACCCCAAGGAGGTTAGTCTGCCTCTTATTTAGCAGAAATGCATAGAATGCAAGACACTAAGAATTTATGAGCACACGAAATTATACACTCATGAATAGATCCCACGAGACAAAAGGGGTAAAATTTGATAGCTCTGATTTATAGCTATATTTTGTCTATGAGCTTGTGGAAACAGATGGTGAGAGGAAAAAGAAAACCAGTGTGCACATTCAGATTTTGAAGGAGAAGTAACATTAAATCCAGAAAGCTATGATGAGTAATCCACTTGAAATGTGCTCATCCATGTTTCTATGGTTTCTATCGGAGTATGTTAAATATGATTTTTTTTTTTCCTAAGAGAAAGAATGGGTGTGGGTTAATCTTCAGTGAGATCTTTTGCACGTGGCTGACAGCCATAGGAATCCCAGACATCAACCTGAAACACCTCCATGCATTTATTTAGTCTATTCCTGTCTGCCTTGTTTCCCATAGGACCCTGAAGACGTGCATAAATATTCACATAGATGGGTCTTCTATAATCTAAAAGGCTTCACGGTTCTTACTTAGAATGAGTGGCTGCTTCCTAGCCAGCAAATCTCCCCTCCTTAAGGAGAGCCTGTTCACCAGGAAATGCTGTTATCTGCAGCATTGCACAGCAAACTGCACAGCCCTGAAAAGCCAGTGCACAGTCTCTGCAGAACTAGAAATTAATCACTTACTTTCTTTTTTTTTTGCTAATAAGCTAATATTTATTCTTACAATCTACCACTTTCAATTAATACAAATAACCAGAGAAATGAAGATATGTGTACAAACACAACTCAGGAAAACAGAAGTCAAGAGACTGAGCCCAAGGACACCCTAACTTCATTGGAGGTGTGTATACCAATGGGTCCATCCCAGTTGGGCCAAGGATATACACAGGGAGTGATAGTAAAAGTAACATTTTCCACAAATTGGGTAAGTGTAATGGGTAGCCATTCCAACCTTGACCTGGAAGTTCCAACCCCCATTGAGCCTTCGGTAACTGTCATGCCTACAAGGCGGGGCCGAGAGAGGACCCTGAAGACCCCAGATCTGGATGTGCCAGCTCTCTTGGTTCCTGGACCCTGGACGCTGGAGGTAGACCGAGCAGAGTTCTCCAGAGAATACTGCCGGACTGTGCTGCGTCTTTCCCAGACCCTGCAACCTACCTATCCCTTCATTTGTAAGTTATGCCACTAAATAAACCTCCCTTTTAACTACATAGAATGGCCTTAATAATTTCACCAACAGGTAAGAGCTCTTACTTTATCCTTCTCTGTTACCTCTACAGCTCTCACCTTGCCTCTGCCAAAGTCATCTCCAGGCTTTGAAGGTTGGACATTTGAAAGAAGAGAGAGAAATGACCCTGAAGTTCCACAAGCTTCCCGTAAGCTAGCAGGCTATGTGAGGGACTGTAGTCAATGCAGATGCCCAGCCTGAGCAGTCCTCGGAGAGCAAACCACAATGGCCTATCACTAGAGAGCTGATACAGGAGAGTCCTGAGCTCTTTGAGGTTGGATAGCAATGGGAGCGCTTCAGGAAGCTGAAGTCTAGAACCTAGCCCATGCATCTTCTCATCTGGGAAGTTAAGGTGGGAAAAGGTTAAGAAGCAAGACAGTCACTGGAAAAAATTTTTTTTCTTATTGTGCCAACAAATACCTTCTTTAATATCTCTTTAATGTGCTTGGACAAATATCCCCTGTTTCTTACCATGTAACTCATCACTTCTTACTTATGAGAGATGTAACCCAGCAACGATAATAGAAGTCCCAAAAGCTTAGGCACGAACAGTCCATATAAGATAACACAGCCCTTTCCCTTCTTGTCCCAGGATATGGTGGTCCCAGTAGTATGCTGGAACACCAACCATTGAGGGACTGCCAAAAATAGACCTCTCATCATCCTGTTACATGAGGGAGCCTGGTTTATTGGAGGGACTAACAGTCAGAAGTTCTGCCTGCATTGGTTCACCAGCTGTAAACACTCCCCTGTTTACACACCCCCATCTCTGGCCCCCAAACAAAATCAACCAAAGCACATATAGAACTCAATGATTCGCTTTGGTAAAAATAGAAATAAATTTCACAATGATCATCTGTAATTAGCTTTCCAGAGTTTGCAATTTTCTTGTTGTGCTAAAAAAAGGTTGTTCCAAGAATCAATGAAATTCAGTTTCTGGAACACTCTGATTGTTTGCTTCCCAAACCTATGGGCCATTTTGTTTTATTTGCAATCTTAACAGAAAAAATAAAAGCCATATGACACATGCACACACCCCAGGAGAGGATTCTCTGACCTTTATGCACTAGATGCTACACAGTTGTTCTAGAAATAAAATGTCTTATGAATAAACCAAGAAATCCCAGTCTCCTTGACTAAGGAATTTCATTCTGTATACTTTCTTAATGCAAAAGAGAAGGGAAGTCAATTTCTTTTTAGCATCCATTCTGATATTTTCTCAAACCTAGCACATAGGTTTTCTGTTCTACATTTTCCTGTTCCTCAAATAAGGAAAGCATCACCTGAGTCAATCTCTCTACATGAAATCCTATGGTTGCCTCCTCCTCCAGCTCCTGGACCAATCAATTGGTGGATTTTTTTTTGTTTTTGTTTTTCGAGACAGGGTTTCTCTATGTAGCTTTGCACCTTTCCTGGAGCTCACTTGGTAGCCCAGGCTGGCCTCGAACTCACAGAGATCCGCCTGGCTCTGCCTCCCGAGTGCTGGGATTAAAGGCGTGCGCCACCAACGCCCGGCAATTGGTGGATTTTTAATGACCTATTATGCTTTGGAATACAGGAGGTGAGCATTACAACAGAAAGGATCACATATGCTATTTCACGTAAGTTTCTGAAACAGGTCTGTATGCTTTCATTGTACTGAAGCAGAAACCAAGATACAATTTGTTTCCTTCACTTATTCAAAATGACTTGACCAAGGTACACAAGCTACATGGGGACATACACCATTAGAAATTATTTATGTCTTCTTCCTGTCAAGTTACATGACATTATAATGGAGTCAGGAAACAGATTCCATCCAGTAAAAAAAAACTGCAGCTGAGAATTCTGTCTTCTGTGAGACCCTATTCTCTTTTCTTGTCCATTGCTTTCTCACTCCTTTATCTACAGAGTGAGTTTCAGACAGGCTCCAAAGCTACACAGAGAAACCCTGTCTCAACACCCCCCCCAAAAAAAAAGATTTTAAATTTCAGATTTTAACATTAATACAATGTGAGTCTTTCTCACATGTCTATTCCTGAGGATGGCATTTTTCTTTCCTGGTCTCCAATTACCAAAACTACAGGCCTGAAGATTTCATAAATTTTAATTCTTGTCTCCAGCCTATATTTCTGCAGGCTGGCAGAAACATCAAAGCAGTAGTTGTAGACCACAACCTGCAGTACTTTCCCTGGTATGGATGCCAGCAGAGATTCTTGTCTATGTGATGAGGACCAGTCCATCCAAATGTAATTGTTCCTTGGCTCTACATCCAGGTCAGATGACCACATGCCTGGGTTACCTCCTTACTTTTAACTAGCCAGAGTCCTCCTGACCACCTGTGCCCTGTTTCAGCTTGAAGCAGCTATGGAGACTACTTTGTCCTTTGCTCCCTATTCCAAGGACAGGCTGGAGGGCTAGGTTAGGGATGGAAACCCTGGCACAGAGTCCACCAAGAGGGTCTTTTTCCTTTCTTCAGAGGGTCCTTTTCTCAAAGTTGGGGGGCCATACCATGACTCATAAGCTCCTTCTCTCCTGTTATCATTTGGCCTTGGGATCTTTCCCCTGTCACTCTTCTTTGCCTTCTCAGGGGACAGCTCAAGAAATAATTATTTCTATATAAGTCATTCAGGATTATAATCTGGCTGTACTCAAATACCAGAACTATAGATACAAGGCCTTAAAATGTAATAAATTCAGATATCACTGCCAACAGCTTAAAAAGTGTCTCTCCTTACTCAAGGTCTATTCAGGCTTAGGAATGTGAGCCTTCATGTCCTTACTAACTTCATTAAGCTGTAACTAACTGGGAAACCTGTATATTCAGATTTAAGTCATATATATGCTCTCAAAGTTATAAATGCATCTAAGAGATTTTGGTCCCCCAGTCCTCAAACACCTGTAGAGATCTGAGAATATGGCATTTAAGATAAAAGCTTTTTATGGTAAAGAGACATGTCAGCTCCTGGCAGCATCCTGTATCTTCTCAAAGAAGATGGATGGCCGCAGAAGAACTTGGAAGCTTATGGTAAGGTTGGTCAGACAGCAAAAAGCTGAGATCCTGTCCAGATTGTAAATAAGAGGAACAATAGAGATAGGTTGTCCTCTCCACCAAGACAGGTAGGATGACCTCCTCAAATTTCTACTTTACAGGAAAAAATCTGTCAGATCTTCTGTGCTTATCACCTGAACAAGTGCTGTCTTTGGGGCTTCTGTCCCCCCAACAACCACAGAGAGACTTGGGATTGCTGCCTAGGTAGCTGGGAAGCTGTTTCACTTCTTCTTAAATGTATCCTTGTTGGATCTGATGATGTTTGATGACTAGGGTATCAGTTTAATAGCCCCAGACTTCATGGTACAGGATAGACTGGTTTCAGATATAACTCCAGAGGCTCAAAGTTTTAATACTCATAAATACAGCTTTAACAAACTGATGGAACATTGACTACAAAGAGTTCTTAAGAGTCCTTAAACATCTATGGATTTTTAACCTTTCTGCTATGATGTGAATTCATTCCAGCTGTCTTACAGATACCTACAGGTTCCTAGAAAAAGTCCTGCTAAATCTATTCCACCTGTCTTACAGATACCTGCAGGTTCCTGGGAAAGGTTCTGCTACTGTATCAAGAAACCTGGTCTGATAAAAACTTAATAGTCTCCAGAGTCCATTTTGACCCCACCCATTTTTTGAACACATTTAGCAGAATCACTGTTCCTCCCTGACCTCCAGAGAAATAGATACCATGACTTCTATACACCTGATTTGGCCTGCCATTTCTCCCCAAGATCCTGGAACATCACTTCTGCAACCTGCCTTCTAAGCTCCCTCTAGGAACAGATGTCCCTGAGATCTCCAGCCAGGCAAGACTCCCAGTTCCCCCCTCCCCACTTCACTCTTTGTCAGCTTGAAGCAGTCTCTGGAATTCAGTGCCCAAGTTCCCCTACTCGATATTCATAACTCACCTTTTTTTTTTTTTTTTTTTTTGGTTTTTCGAGACAGGGTTTCTCTGTGTAGCTTTGCGCCTTTCCTGGAGCTCACTTGGTAGCCCAGGCTGGCCTCGAACTCACAGAGATCCGCCTGGCTCTGCCTCCCGAGTGCTGGGATTAAAGGCGTGCGCCACCAACGCCCGGCCATAACTCACCTTTTTATAATAATAAAAAAGGATGCTAATATTCTGACCTGCTCTATGGTGTCACCCTGCATCCTCACATTAAAGCCTAATTTTAAGAAAAAACTCTGCCCTTTCCTCTCTCTTCTGCTTTTCCTCCCACAAGGTGCACACCCTTGAACTCTCTTCTTCTTCTTCTTCTTCTTCTTCTTCTTCTTCTTCTTCTTCTTC
>CABHPH010134984.1:19955-66120 GCA_902168325.1 Peromyscus nudipes | reverse complement strand
TCTTCTTCTTCTTCTTCTTCTTCTTCTTCTTCTTCTTCTTCTTCTTCTTCTCTCTTTCTCTCTTCTCCCCCTCTTTTCTATCTTTCCCTTCATCTCTCTATTACAATAAACTTATTTCCATGCAGCATCTGGGTTGCGAATGTCCACCCACCACTGCCGCTGCATCCACAGAGGCATGCCAGCATGTTTTCCCACAAGCGTGGGATACCCAGGCTTGGACAGCTGGCAGTTCCCCACACATGAATACTTCTCAAATTTATCCTTCTTGGATCTGATGCTGTTTGATGACTAGGGTATCAGTTTAACAGCCCCATGTTGGGAGACAATGTTATGAATTATTCACAGGAAAATTGTTTTCAGACAAATCATATACAAGCAGTTATCCCAGTAGAGTAAGTGGAAACTCAAACTAAGATACTACAAGAAAGAAGCAAAACACAAGCTAAGTTCACCAGTGCACTCCAGATCATGGAGAGAAAGAATAGCACCAAGTCAGTGTTTGCTGTTTGAAACAATCACTCTGTTACCCAGGCATGCCTCCAATTTGTGATTTTCTGCCTTGGTTTTCTAAATAGCTCAGATTATAGGTAAGTATATAGCATCTCTATATTATCACAAAACAAATACAAGGATACAAACAAAAAGTGTAATATATGTGTGGGTAGTTAATCATTATTACAAAATTAAAATCATATGTTTTTACATATTTACAATACAAGTGTGATGTAAAATATTTACCAAGATGTGTGTGTGCCTCTGTGTGTGCAATGCTTAATAGAGATATACACTTTTTCTTTTTAACCATGGATGGTTGAATCCTTCTTTGCAGAATCTGTGGATAAGAGAAGGGTTAGGACATAGAGCAGCTGTTATACTTCTTAGAGTTCTTGCAGGGAAGGTGGTCTGTGTTCTGAGAAATGATAACTCCTGGAGAAGGCCACAGCTGTGATGTAGTCCATGGGCTTCTGAAAGATCAACTATGGCACTGGGAAGAAGAGCAGTAGGGAGGCAAAGACTGTTATCTCACATCATGAGCCCCCCATAGATCACCAGGAGTTCGAGTTTGTATGCAAAAACAAAGAGCCTTTTTTGCAAGCTCTATCTTGGGCCTCTGGTCCATTCTGACACACCGGTTGGATTAGGGAGAGTATTGAGCTCAGTTATGGCAGGGTTTTTAAGGACTAAAAGATGAGGGAGTTGGGGAATTCGTGATTCAGATGAAGGTTGAACTCCTGATTGAGCAGGAGTGAGGTAACAGAAGTCTTCTCAAACAGGGATTGTTCTAGCATTGCTGCAAGGAAATTGGGAATCTATATACAGATTATGTAAGCTATCCCTCATGTTCTAGAGCATTTAGTAGTTGTTTGTCTCAATTCTGATTGGTTCCTGGCAGGGTACAGTTTGGGGATTTTCCTGATTATTGTAATGGTGAAGCCTAGTCCCAGTATTATTAGTCTGCAGCCTATCACAGCTGCACTAATGTTGTTAGGCCTCTTCAAGACCAAGCAAGGCAGGAAGAGAGAAGGTGAAGCCAGGAGGACCCAGGGTTCCTGATGAGACAAGAAAGTCAGACTGTGGCATGGGTCATGATTGAGAGGGAGAGAATGAATTTTTACCATCATGGAGATCTAGACTCCTCAGGTTGGGAAGGGGTGTGCTGGGGCAGTGCTAGCTTAGGTAGGCATAAGAGAGGGGTCAGCACCCTGGCTTTACCCATGTTCTCTCCTATCTCAAGTTCTCCTTCCAGTGTCCCATGGAGGGGAGTGCATTTGATGAATGGTGCTGGGAGCAAAGCTCTCTTGTAGAAGGAACCAATGGTGGGGGACAGCTAGATTTCCAAGGGAATTTCCTGCCTATGTCTCACTACTGTTTCCTGCCTAAGTCTCCAAGAATGTGACCTCCATTAACTTCCTTGCTTCCATGTTAGTTAGGTGGACACACCACTTCATAAATCCAGAGGCTGCCAGCCTCTCAGCAAGCTGAGGACCCCAGACATCCAGTCTACCTGGGGGCTTCTGATGTGCTGTTGTTCAAAGTATTTTCTGGGGCATGTGTGGGAGAAAAGAGCTGAGGCCTCACCTTACCCTAGGAGCCCTGCCTGACTTCCCACAGCTTGTCTCTTTCACCTCTGCCAGGATCTTTAGATTCTGTCATTCCCTAATGCAGCACTTTTGCTCTTTTCCCAGGCAGAGCTCAAGAATTTCTAGGGTGAAAAAGAGTCTAAATTGCACAAGAAAGAATCCTAACAGAGCCCTAAGGCTTCAACATTCCTTCTCTGAGAAGAGAGTTTTCTGCAGTTTTCTTGCGTTTCTGATATGTGAGACCAGGTCTCAATGTGGAGAGGATTTACTGGTGTTGTTTTGTTAAATTCTTATTTTTTACTCCTATACACCTACTCCCCCTCTCTCTCTGTATGTGTGTGTGTGTGTGTGTGTGTGTGTGTGTGTGTGTGTGTGTGTGTGTGTGTATCTATGTGTCTATGTTTGTGGGCATAAGGATAAAACAGCACGTGTGTGGAGGTCAGAACACAACTTAGTGGAGTTGGTTCTCTTTCCAACCACATGGATACAGGGGATTTAACTGAAGTCATCTCTTTGGGAGCAAGTGATTTTCCCCTCTCAGCAATCTTCCGAGCTCAAGGCTGAGGGCTTTGAAACCCATCAGAGGTTGACGAAGGAGCCAGATCTCAGTTGGGCACAATGTTCCACACCTGAAATCCCAACACATTGAATATGGAGAGAAGAGGATTTTACATTGCAGGTCAGGTTAGTCTCCTTAACTAAACTTAACTAAAAGCAGGCTAAGGTATCCTGTGAGAACCTGTGTCAAAGAGTTTTCTTTCCCCAAAGGTTCAGACTGGTGTTCTTTTTACTATTTTCTAACCTAACAAATGTCCACCCATTTGCTTGGGAATGCTGAAATCTATTCCCAAAACAAAAAAGTAGGACTGATTAGCACTTATTAGAGTCTAACTCCAAAATTCTCAAGGGGAGAAATTTTATCTGGGGAGTTTTTACCTCTTTAAATAAGTAAGCCGATGAAAAAATACTCTTGATTTTTTTTATTAAATATACAATATAAAATATACTCTGGTATGAACCAGAGTCTTAAGAAATTAATATGAGTAAAATTTGTCTCAGAAAAAAGCTTCAGAAAGTAACTTCAACACACCCAATACAAAAAGTCAGTGGTGTTTCCCTTGCTGTGTTTTAAGAATGATTTAATTTAAACAATGCTACCATTTTATTTTTGTCAAAAGCTCAGAAATATAAGGAACAACAACAACAAAAAACAATTAAACAGTAAGTAAGCATGCTACCTTAGTTAATATATTTCTCCTTTGTCTACTTAATAATACTTTTTCAAACTGATGTAAATTACACATTTTGATTACAAAACAAATAGCCAGCAGATGAAGGAGTCCTTGTTAACTAAATACATATGTATCCCCAAAGTAATCCTTGATATATATGTCATGCAAAAAGCTTTCACTCATGAGAGCTTACATTTTATTAAAAGAAACAATATTAGTTATCCTACCGAATACTGCACTTATTAGCAAGAGCACACCTGATACTTTAACTTACTCTAATTAAATAACTACAGAGATAAGCCTGAGCTCCTCACAGGTTGAATTCATACATACTCTGGGAACCAGTAGCGCTTCCACCTGTTGTTCCTGGGCACTCAAAACAGTACTTCTGCAGTACTTATTAACCATTTCAGCAAGCCATTAAAATTCCACTTAGAACATATCAACCATTTACAAGACACATTTGGCTTAGCAGCAAAAGACAGAATGCCATTACAATTATTTATTTTTTTAAGTTCAATAATGCTTTATCAATGATAGTATTTAGTTATAGCTAACTCTTCCTGAGACTGTCATCTACAACTCAAAGGATAACACATGTATCTTAACATGACATAGCTCAGTCACAGTAAATTTTACATATCTTAGGTCTTGTCTATAGTAAGTTATGGGCTTAGTTATGTTGTGGAATATTAGTTTAAGATATGTTACATGTGCTTATGCTGTGGAATATTTGTTAATGCTGCAAAGATGTGTTGTATTCTTTTATGTTGCATTTGTTTAACTCTATAAAGCTGTGTTCCTTTGCCTGCCTAAAACACCTGACTGGTGTAATAAAGAGCTTAATGGCCAATAGCTAGGAAGGAGAGAAATAGTGGGGCTGATGGGCAGAGAGAGTAAAGGAGAGGAGATATCTAAAAAAGGAGAGGAGTGAGAAAAGAAGGAGAGGAGGACACCAGGGGCCAGCCACCCAGCCTCCCAGCCAGCTATAGAGTAAGAAGGAAAGAAAGATATATAGAGTAAGGAAAGGTTAAAACTCCCAGAGACAAAATGTATTTAAAGAGAAATGGGATAATTTAAGTTAGAAAAGCTGGCTAGAAACAAGCCAAGCTAATGCCAGGCATTCATAATTAAGAATAAATCTCTGTGTATTTATTTGAGAGCTGGGTGGTGGGTCCCCAAAGAGTAAACAAACAAACAAAAAACCTACAAATTCATGCTCACACAAAAATCCCTGAAACATAGCAAATATTTCAAACATAAAACAAGAGTGAATGTCAATAAGTATCCATTAAATAACAGGCTTTGTATGAAAGAGAGAGCACAGTAGAGATTGTGTGTTGAAGATGTCTAAGTTACTTTACATTTTCAAAGTAAAATGATATGTAAAATAAATTTCACTAATCCATCCACTTCCAAAAAACACCCAAAACTTGCCTGTGCATATTGTTTTGTAGAGTCTAAGTTCATTAGGAACCCATACTTTTAAAGCTTTAGTGTTTCAATTTTATGTCTTTAGGTTTAGCAACTGAAGTATACACACACACCTCTGAAATCCATTAATTAAGGATGAGCTCCTTAATTGTTTACCAAGTACAATGTGGTGAGCCCATTATCTATATATGTACAACAAAAATGTATATAATACAAATGGATGCAGCAGATGGTTTTCATGTTTTCAGCATACTTATTCACCCATACTTAACAAGGAAGAAGTTGGAAAGGATTTGGGAAGGGATGGAATGAAGGGATAAAAGGGGAAAGTGATATAATAACTTTAATGAACCATTTATGGAAATAAATTTTAAATAAAAAACAGGGGTTAGATAGAAGGCTCAGCAATTGAGAGCAGTGGGTGTTGTTACAGAGGACCCAGGTTCCATTCCCAGAACCCACACGGTAGCTAACCATTTGCTGTAACTCCAGTCCGAGGCATCTCCTGCATTCTTCTGGCCCCTGTCGGCACTGTGCACAGACACATGCAGGCAAAACATCATATAACTAATTTTTATTTATTGAAGTTAGAAAAAGGGAAGAATGGAATTCTCTACAGTGATGTCACAGGCCTGAGACAGACAGCAGCCAGGGTTGGTTAAAATGAACTCCTTCTGGTCTTTCATGGAAGCAGCTGTGGCCTTCTCCTGAGCCAGCCTGCTCAGAGGCAAAAGCAGCTTTGTTCTGAGGTTAAAAGAGCTCATCATAACAGCTCATGTAAGAGCAGAGTATACAGTGCTGTTAGGTGAACTTTCCTGGATGTTTTCTCTATTTGTGTTCTCTGTCTTTTGTATCTGTGAGAATTGTGGCATTGGTACACTTATCTTTTAGATCCAACATCAATAGTGACAGGTATCATGGGCTCCAAAGCAGTCTACCTTCACAGTAGCATTTGCTTGACTTTCAGCTAAGACCTTGTGGTACAAGATGAACTTGCCAGAGGCATTTCTTTCCATGATTCTTATAATTTATGTATGTTCTTACATGACTTTGAGGTAAGAATGTCCCTGAATGTCTCTGCTTTTACATTGTGATCATGTTCAGAAGTGGATTTGTTGACTGAGCATGCTTATAAATAGGCAGAATTCTACATGAACATGTTCCTACTCCCTAAGTAAAATCCACATGCTTCCTTTGTTTAGGAAAGGCATTGTTTTGGAAATAACTCCTATGCTCTCCTTGCTTCCTTCAAGTAAGAAATCTCGCTAATTTTTTCTGTCTTGGCTGTTGTGATGGCTATTCTTGGTAGTCAAACTGACTACCTCTAGAATTAACTAAAACCCAAAGAGTTGGGTACAACTGTGAAGAATTTTTCTGAGAGGTTTTGAAATTAAAAAGCCATCTTTACTGTGGATCATACGAGGTGATAAGATCCACCTTTAGCTGCTTGGTGGCAATGCACACCATTAACCACATCACTCAGGGGACAGAGGCAGTTGGATTATTTGAGTTTGAGGCCAGCCTGGTCTACAGAATGAGTTTCAGGGCTACACAGATAAACCGTGTCTTGAAAACACCAAAAAACAAAAACAAAAACAAAAAACAAAACAAAAACAAAAACAAACAAAAACCAATCAAACAAACAAAAAGATCCACCTTTAATCTGGACCGCACCTTTTGGCAGCAGCTGACATATATAAAGGATATTGGCGAAGGAAGCCCTCTGTCTCTGCCTGCTTGCCCTAGCTCTGGCTACCAAGTTCACTCCTTTATTAGCATTAGAACCTGATTTTTGGTGATTTTGTTGTATACTGAAGACCAGCTAAGACATCCAGTCAAAGGAACTGAACAACTACTGGCTTCTTCAAATTTCCATTGGTAGACAGCCACTGTTGGAGTAGCTGGGCCACAGCTTGTGAGACAGTCCAATAATTTGACTTTATACATACATGTAGAGATTCATTTTACTGGTCATGTTCATATAGAGAACCTTGAATATTGCAGCTGTTTTTTTCTTTTTAATCTGCCCACTGAGGAAGATGTGCTGGCTAACAATAGTGCTCATAGAGACATTCTTCCTGGCTCCATTATTCTCTAAGTATTCAACTTTCCATGAAGACTACTCTTTTTATTATTACTCACTTGCCAACAGTTTGCTCTGAATTTCAGGAATAAAACTCCTAAATTAATGGAGCCATCATCCAGCCTTCTGATGGGAGAAAGATCTATTATCTTGTTTGTTAATCGGATTCCTGCTTTTCTTTCCTGGTTGTCTGAAGTCCTTGTGACAACCAGGTAAAAAGTACCTTCAGTTCATCTGACCTCTGTGTGAAGCCACTGAACATCATCTCCTTTTGTGTTCTTAAATCCTTCTTTAGTTGTTAATATTATGGGCACCCTTCCACCTGTGTGATAGGGAATCAATCCACACACATAGTACAGAGGGCTGCACAAGCTAGATAGCTTCATTGTGTCCAGGAGGAAAAAGCAGAAGTGTCTATAGAGAGCAAGAAGTCAGCAGGGTCGGCTATTGGAGTCAGGAGGCAAGTGCTATTAAATTGCGTATATCTGCTGATTTACAAAAGGTCTTTGTCTGAGGTGGAAAGGGAGAGTCAGGAACCATGGTACTGTGTCTTTAAGCACAGGGTAACCCTATGGGAGGTGCTCTTGTCACTCAGGACTCACTAGCCAATCAGGCCCTCCAGGCGACCTGCCAGTCATAAGTGGTGCAGGGCGCTTCCGGGCTCCAGGCTTCAGGCTTTGCTTTGAAGAGGAGCTGGCGGGAGAGGTCTTGGGTGCTGTGCTGTGAGTGCTGCTACAGGGAGCTGAGCAGAGAGCATGGGAAACCGTGACCAGGTGAGCGAGGGACTGCTGTCTCCAGAGGGGAGGTTGTGAGAGCCGGTGTGGCAGGTCCTCCCCAGTTCTGGGTGGGAACCTGCAACCAGAATCTCTGTCCTGTGAGGTCCCAGTGCTCATTGCAACTCCCTGGACCCAGGGGCAGGCCTCTGAATAACTTTGCTCTGTGGGCTGCATCTTGGGATCATTGGGAGCAGGGAGCTGTGTGTAGAAAGATCTTTGTAGTCAACTTCAGCATGCTTTTGGTACATTCCTGGAAAGCAGGCTGCCAAACTCCGAGACGCATAGTTTCTCCAGTAGCTTCTAGCCATTCAGCACTTTGCATTTTACCTTTACATGTAAAGCTCATTTATAGTTGTTTTTGTGGAAGTTGTAAAAGGCATCTCATGTGTTGGGTAGCACTGCACTACTACACTGTGATGTAGAAGAGTAGATTTGGTGATATAAAGCATTTACAAAAGTTTAGGACTTAATAATTACTCAATGTTGAATTTAGCTGAGGGAGGACTGCCTCTAAAACACCCCAAAGGTAAGTATATGATATCCAGGCCTGTTAGAATGAAGGATGCTAGGATACACATTTCTTTACCAAGACTGTCCAGACATTTGGCTCCAAATCATTACAAAGGAGCCACTCCTTTTTACAACCAGCCACTGGGCCCAGGCCCCATATCAAAGAATAGGCCTCTAACAAGCTGCTCATGGAGGCATTACAGGGTCATAGCCAACCTTAAGGCTTGATGTGCCACAAAGTTCCAGTTTTCTTCCTGAGAAAAGCGTAGTCCTGGCAAATGGAAGAAAACATGACACCAGGTGGCAACTATTGAAATATCAATCAGTGTTGTGTCACAGACTTACCTAATCAAGCAAGGCTTTCATTTAGACCTTCAGCCAGGGAAGAGGAATATTCTTGGGAGAGCTAGTAATGGCCTGGGGCCTAGGCCTTGGGAGCTTTCCCTAAGGGTCTGGTGTATTGGCAATAAAACAGAGCTCCTTCCCCAAAACCTGGAAAATGCTTGGCAATGCTGGTAATGCCTTTGTGCAGGGATTTCCTCCAATGCTGAGAACCCAACTATTCCTAACACATGGAGCTATGGTTATCAGTTCCAAGGCCACTGTGGGCTTTTGTCAGTAAAGTTCTTGAAATATCCTGTGTTCCCCTTGTGCAGTATTGCTTAATTAGTCTCCTTCTGATTTTGTCCCATTGTATGATAGTTTCTGTTGACTTCATAGAAGTCTCCAATTGTCTTCCATTTCCCTCCTGAATGTAGTATACAAGATGCAATTCTTCTTATGAAGAAGCTTACTTGGCATAAGACATAGCTTGTGCAGGACCTCTTCACCACAGCTTTTATCTTTTCTACCTTCTACTTTTTCTATCTTTCTCTTCCGTGGCACCTCCACCTCAGGACACTGTCACTGAAGAAGGCTCTGCTGTTTCAAGTCACTGGTGTACTTAAGAAATAATTCTGGGAATATCTTTGCTGTGTAACTCTCCCACCTGTCTAAGTAGCTAGACTTGGAAGTTGCCTGTCTCTGTTTAGATTTGTTCAGTTTAACCTGAAGCATGACCCTAAAAGACACTTGAGGATGACAGCATATGTGGAATGCAGTATATGTCTAGACTGTCCCTCTTTGAGCATTAGCCAGAGATGGAGGCATACTATCCTTAAAGAGATTTTTCTTTATTATTCTCCTAAGTGTGTGGAGTGATTTCTTCTTGGGAAGGCATATTAATTCTAGAACAACTGCATTTCCACTCTGTTAGAAAAGTGTTTCTGAGACAAGCTCTCTTATGTTGACTCAGGTGGCCTTGATTCCAGTCTGTTGATTTCCGGGGCAATGACCTTGCTGTCTTCTATACTATTCCTTCTTCTTTTTTTTTTTTTTTGAGACAGGGTTTCTCTGTGTAGCTTTTCGCCTTTCCTGGAACTCACTTGGTAGCCCAGGCTGGCCTCGAACTCACAGAGATCCACTTGGCTCTGCCTCCCGAGTGCTGGGATTAAAGGTGTGTGCCGCCACCGCCCGGCACTATTCCTTCTTAAATGAAATGACTGTACAAGCCCAGAGTTCTAAAATTATCCATTTGAGTATTTTAGTGGACTATACAATGTAGTCACAGGAGAAGGATCCACATGTGGAACATTGCTTCTGTCTTCAGACCAAATAGGAGGAATAGGTTGTTGTGTACACCTCGAGAAACGGGGTAGGCAATCAGCTGCTGCAGTCACCATTATCAAAACGAACCTGATTGTGGAAGTGGGAGTGATTTTGTAATTTCCCAGCATGTTTTAATTCATCCCATGTGAATGAACACAGACCAGATTGTGTAGGTGTACAGTTTGGGAAGGTTATCTTGAGCCAATGAATATTGAATTTGCAATTAGTCAACTCTCCTATGCAGACATGGTTAGTTCTGCTTGACACAGTTATGTCAGCTCAGAGATTTGAGAAACAGGCCATTGACTGTAACTGTGTGTCAGGTAACAGAACTCAGTAGCCAACATGTGCATGTGGACAGGATCAATTTATCTCTTATTAATGACATTCCCTCTGCTAGGGAGGGGCCTACTCTTTTTCAAAGTCAATATAGCTAAGTTATTTCAATCTGAAAAATGCATTATTTTTATCATTTTATAAGTCACTTAATGTTTTAAATGTTAAATGCTAATATTTTTCTAATATTTTCTATAAGTATATTACTACTCTTATCTCTGTTGGTTTCTGTTCCCCAAAGTTTCTAGGCCTAATGCAGAGTTTCATTCCTTTTCTCTCAGGTGCTGTTGATTACTTATTTCTGTGTAGTGCAATGTCTCCTGTAGCCCAGGCTTGCCTTATGGTATGTTATTGTGAATTGCTTTGAACACCTAATCCTGCCTCTGCTGCCCAGGGCTGGGAAGAGAGTTCTGCAGCTCCTTTGAATCTGGACCTTGACTGTTCAGTGAGAAGGAAAAATAGACCAGTTAATGAGTGACCTCCAATCTCTGGCTTTTAGTGAGGAGTTATAAAGGAAGAGGGACCTGTTCAAGAACTGAGTTCGTTGACCAACTTTGAAGCTTGTGGAGTCACAGTGCAGAAAGGGAGAGGCAGGACGGAGGGTAAGAGCTCTTCTACTTCAACAGTAGTTGAGATTAGCCTTGTGGAATTAGGTAATCAATATCAGATGCTCCATAATGTCCTGATTGGTCATTTCCTGGGGTCCACAGACCAGGGCAATCTAGAATCTGGATAAAGAGTGACCTTATCATGAAACCAAATTGCTATAGTTACAGTAGTTCAACCACAATAGAAGATCTGTATAAAATGTTGTGGCCCTGCCTAACAGGACTGTTAATTTTCTGGTTTAAGATGTTCAACCTGAGAGAAGAGGTGGGAGAAATCTTTGATGTGCTCTAATACAAATCCCTATTCTCGGGAGCACATGGTCATAAACCCTGTTTCACCTTTTCAAAATCATTTTTTGAGATTATCATTATATCATATCCACATTCTCTTTCCTGTCACCAAGCCCTACCATGACCCCTCATTGTTTTCTAATTCATGGCTTTTTTTTTTTTTTTTTTTTTTTGGTTTTTCAAGACAGGGTTTCTCTGTGTAGCTTTGCGCCTTTCCTGGAACTCACTTGGTAGCCCAGGCTGGCCTCAAACTCACAGAGATCCGCCTGGCTTTGCCTCCCGAGTGCTGGGATTAAAGGCGTGCACCACCACCGCCTGGCCTCATGGCCTGTTTTTCCTTAACAGCAGTTACACAGTAAAACATGTGCTGTGTGAATGTGACCTGTGTTTGGCTGCAGGATTTCCCAGCTATGAGGCAATGGGTTGGCTGCACTAGACATTGAGTGTGTAATGGAATGTGCACACAAAGGACCCTGTGCTTTGGATGAAGAACAGGAGGTACTCTGGAAAGTGGAAGAATGTCTACTAAAATACAAACTTTCTAGACAAGGGCCCTGGCTGCTGGACTGGAAGGGCAGAGCAGGAAGGCCTTGTGCTGTCTGGGTCATTTGATATCTGTTCACCCAGAAGGGGAGGTACTAATATTCTGAGGCCCAGTGGGGTTGCCCTAGCCAATGAGGGACTCTGGAGAGGCTTATCAATCAGGAGTACCAGCAGCAGGTAACTTTCAGGTACTTTTAGGCATTCTCCTCTGCTTCCTCTGTAGGGAGTTGTCAGGATGACCACAAGCCATGCCATGGTGAGTGTGGGGTATTGGAGCAGGTCTGCTGTGCTGTCATTTCTGCTGGGATTTGGATGGACCATGAGCAAGACTGGGGTTCTGTTGGTCCATGTGGTGACCTGGGCAGTGGCCTTTGTCCTCTGAGCCTCCCTGTGTCTGAATTTCCTGGGCAGGGGGAGACTGCAGCCCTGGCATGGAGGGATATAATGCTGGTAATATCACTGTCTAGTGTGCACACAAGGACACTGCTTTTGGTGTTCAGTGGGAAGACAGATTGGAAACTGATGGTCTGGCTTTTAGAAGTTCTGAATATGGCATTCCTCTTTGAGGTTTGTCTTATGAATGTTACAAATAGTTTAGAAACTAGTAGAAAGATGGTGATGCAGATCTTTCATTAATACATGTTCAGAATCCTTTTAACTTTCTGCTACCATCAGCCACAATGTTGTGATTCAGTAAAGTTTAGTTCTAGGGGACTAAAGACATTCTGATCTGCAGAGATTGCTGAGGTGTGCATGGTGTTGGACAGGTAGTTCGGGCAGAATCCACATCTTGTGCCATAATGCATGTGGCAGGAAGCAAATTATAAATTATTCTATATTTTTGGGGGGATTTGGCATCAGTGGGGCTGGGTTTGCCTAAAACCACAAAGGAGTATAAGAGGCTGCAGAGCCATAGCAAGAGATGACCTCCATTTGCAGAGAGAGCTCTAGAGCATGGGGCTTCTGTCTTTGGATGAACCATCAGTAGTTGGAGGGTCAGAAACAACAGTTTAAGGGTCACTTTGAGTTAATTTTGTGAAAGCTGTGAAGTCTGTGTTTTTTTAATTTCTATATTGTATCACAGGAAGCTGAGTAACATTGGTCAAGATCATACTTTTACTGGCTAAGTTATTTTTTTTTTTGGTTTTTGATTAAAGGTTGACTGCTTTTATTCTTGGCTTTTTCTCTTCCTCCTCCTTATTCTTTTACAAATATTGTACACATTCTTGATTGTTGTATCTTTGTAGTAAGTATAGAAGTCATATTATGTCAATCTGTTTACTATTTTTTAATAATCCCATTGAACATTCTGAGTGTTTCCACTCTGCATGTAGTTTTGGAATCAGCTTTCCTGTTATAAATTGTTGGGCATTGTAGTTGAATTCTATTTGTTCTGCAAATTTACCATATACAACATTTTAATTTTGATGCACCGTGTTCCCAAGGATCATTTCTTTACATCTTTGTTTAGTTAGGCTTTGTTGTTGTTAATTTGTGACAGATCTTTTGGTTTATTGGATAAAAGGTATTATGGGTCTTGGCAGGTGGCTCAGCACATACTCTTTTGTGGGATGACATGAGTTCAGATACCAACACTCAAGTTGGCGAGGTACATAATTATCTACTATTTCAGATCCAAGGGTTCTAACAGCCTCTTTTTTTGTGTGTCACCTGTATACATATGGAAGACAGTCTCTCTCATGCACAAACATATGCAAAAAAATAGCAATAAATCTATTTTCAAAAGTGCTATGACTTATAAAGCAATTAGAGCAAAATAAGCTGTCTTAGGTATTTAATACAAATCATACACTGATTCTTCAGAAATCTGTTATCCTGCATTTTGTTTTTAAAAGTTTTCATTTCCTCATTAAAAGTTTTCATTTCCTCACTCTGATGCAGACTTACAGGCAATCATCAATCATAGGAATCAAAATGGTGTCTAAGTGATCTTACAGATATCCTTTTCTTTACCATAAGAGAATGAGATCCTCTTCGCAGTCAAAACCATTTTCTATAAAGTTAAAACATCAGAAAGCTTCAAGTGAATCTCTCTAATTTTGGTGGAACACCCTCCTCACCCAACTCATTTTCTGTTATTGGTAAAGTAGAGAACTGAAGTGTGTAAAGGATGAGTGATGGCCAGTGATTTTTTTTTTTTGGAGTTTGATTTTGATTAGAATCTTGTCATTTTTGTTTAAGGCTCTCTCTCTCTCTCTCTCTCTCTCTCTATATATATATATATATATATATATATATATATATATATATATATATAATTTGTAGGTCTGTTTTTGTGTCTTGTTTTGTCAATTGTGCCATCCATGTTGTTGATTTTATTAATTGTAATCTAATTATACTGTTCATTTTCTGAAAAATGATGGACCTTCACCAATTTTGTATTCAGAAAATTACTTATGTTATGAGTTCCTTGAGTTTTTGTTGGTTTGGGAACTTTCTTTGGAGAGACAGTTTTAGTTTTCTCTCCTTGATCTTAGAGGCTTGCATCTCCTCATTTCTTGACAGATCTGTGTTTTCCAGTTGTTACCATCTTCATGTTTGTGTTTTTGATGCTTAAGTGACTGATGTGGTTAATATATTGGTTTTGTATTTTTAAAATCTCCTATATTATTTTTGTCTCTTTGTCTTAATTAGCTTCAGCTGTCAACATGATATATAGCCTATACTCACTGAGGGAATATTAATAGAGGCTATGCCCAGATCAGAATTGCTAGTTACTGTGTTTGTGCTAAATTGTGTTGCTTGATGATTGGTGTGGGAAGGCTCCTCCACAGAGGTTGCAATACCCTAAGCAAGTGGGCCTGAGATGGATAAGAGAACTAGCTGAGCACAAGACAGTGACCAGGCAAGAAAGAAAGCCAGGAAACAATGACAGTGTTTCCCTGTGGTTTTTTGTCATCAGTTCCTAGCTTGAGTTTCTATCCTAAGCTCCCACAATTGTGGGTTGTGATCTGCAAATGTCAGCCAAATAAACCTGTTCATTACCTGAGATGCTTTTGGTTAGAGAATTTAATCACAGCGAGAAACAAGAAAGTTAGAACAACATACGGTACACCAAAAGCGATCGTATTGCCGTGTAGATCGTGGGAACGTTGTCTTTTGGAGGACTGTGGAAGATACTAGGACTTTAGATGGCAAAGGCCATAGAAAGCTGCACACAGAGCTCAATCAGCTGTTCTTGCAGGACTAGGAACATGGAGTGTTGTTGAGAGTAATGCAGACAGGGGAGCTTAGGGTCACAGGATTTCACTGGGAAATGGACTCCAGGAAAAATGTAGCTAGACGGCGTTTGTATAGTGTTTTGTCCCCAGATAATTCCCATTTTCTCCATTCCCTGAAAAACTGAGTAAGGTAGAATTAAAACGTAATTGGCTGATTTCTTGGAAAAAGTATTGATTCTATTGGGTGTTTATTACTGATGACTCAATCAGCTGTACAGTGGAAAAGAAACAAGTTGTGCAGAAAGAAATGAAAAGTCAGTTTTGTAGAGGAAACAGCAGTAGGTTCTTTCAAATGGCAGTCCTGTGGTGAAGCAGAGGCAGGAAATTTCAAGAAGTTTAGCACCATTAAAGAGAAGGCCCCTCTAGGCATTTGAAGCCTAGGAAGGTATCCTAATGGAGTACACATGTTGGGCGCTGGATAATGTGATAAATTCTCGGGAGTCTGTCTAAGGAGTATTAGGGAAATTTATTAGGGTAAATTGAGGAAATACACTCACAAATACAGAATGGAGTAGACAGCTGAAGTTGTCCTCTGATCTGACCAGGAGCGAATCTACCTGGCAGGCAGCAGGGAGAAGGGACTCATCCCTTTTCTTTTAAAAGGTCACATACAATGGCAAGAAGCATGGCCTCCTTCAGGCCCTATACCCCAAGGTCAAGGGTGGAGCAAATATCACTACATTTCCTCTTTTTGTCTAAATAAGAAGGTTCTAAACTTAATGCAAACTATATGCAATAAGAATGATTATCAAGTATTGTCCAGGAAAAACAAAGGGTAGTAATATTAACAAAAATGGGACTACAACCAACAAGAACAACATCTAATAAGAAAGACATGCTAAATGTCCAGATCACAGTTAAATGGCAAATTACTGAGATTACTATAATAGCTGACCTATCCTGAAGATTCTAACTCTAGTACTTAATATGTTCTAGCTAAGATATGAGAAGATTGTAACTGTAATTATCTAGTCTCCAACTCCATCAAAGACCTGAGAAGGAACATAATAATAACAGGGAAAATGGAAAATGCAAGCAAGCAATTTCTGAAAATTCTTGTGAGAATAGACAGAGACAGTTGGCAGCCTGGACAGTCACCTAAAATTTCTCAGCATCGTTGGGGCATCTAATTTGGCTATAGGCCTAGAATATCTGACAGACCATTTTCAGAATCAGGAATTTTGAAACACCATCTTTCCCTGTCTTGGTATAGTTCAGTAGTTGTTTTTCCTTATGTTTTGCTTGTCTGGAAAAGAAAGCGTTCATACTGTCAGCAGTTGAGGCAAGGGCAGTTCTTTGCTCAGCAGCCCCTTTTGTGTCAAGAAGAAGACAAACTTCCAAATGGAAATGTCTTAGAAGCCCAACATTCTTTTGGGATCAGATTGGTGCTGCCAGGAACTGTCGTGTCTCACATCAACAGAATTCTAAGTTATCAAAACATTTAAGTGCCATATTCTCTAGGTCTAGGATATGTTTGAAGATTACCTATTCATCTGACATATGTTTTTGTAAATCTGGACAACCTAACTAACATAACTATAGAAATGGCAAGCATGGGTGACTATAAATCTGTAAGTCTTCTCTACCTAAATAACTTAAGGGGTAAGGCTTCACATTAACAAGGTAAGCAGTCTGAAAGCAGATGAACCATATAAGGACAATGACCTCAAAATTGTGACAATACACAAAATATCTTAAACAGAGGTAGAAATGTATAATGTAATATGCAATATGGCAACAATGTCCTTTACATGTGTCACTACACAAAATATCTTAAACAGAAGTAGAACATACATACAGTATGACAAATATAACTTTACATTTGTATCAATATACAAAATATTTCAAACAATTGAAATATATGTATAGTACAACAGAGTTTTGTCATTGTATCAATATACAAATCATCTTAAATAGGAATATAAGAACATTTTACATTTATACCAAATATATAAGAATCCAGCCAGGTGGTGGTGGCGCATGCCTGTAATCCCAGCACTCGGGAGGCAGAGGCAGGTGGATCTCTGTGAGTTCGAGGCCAGCCTGGGTTACAGAGCGAGATCCAGGACAGGCAACCAAAACTACACAGAGAAACCCTATCTCAAAAAAAAATGAAAAAAAAAAAAAGAATAGTTTACATTTATACCAAATATATAAGAATCCAGCCGGGCGGTGGTGGCGCATGCCTGTAATCCGAGCACTCGGGAGGCAGAGCCAGGTGGATCTCTGTGAGTTCGAGGCCAGCCTGGTCTACAGAGCTAGTCCAGGTCAGGCTCCAAAGCTACAGAGAAATCCTGTCTCGAAAAACCAAAAAAAAAAAAAAAAAAAAAAAAGAAGAATCCATACCAGTGCAAATTGTCCAAGGCTGATAGTTTGCTAAATCAGTTTACTAGTAGATACAATAATTACCTTAATATACTATACCTATCCATTCCCCTTTTTCTTTTCTAAAGGAGAATACTGAGCCTAAATTTTATTGTTCCACCTCCAACCCTATAACCATCCATCCATAACTCTGAGAAAAATGAAACCTTTGGGAGAGTGGCATCGATTTCTTAGAATTGCTTCCTGCTGTTTAGGGGGTGACAGTATCTCTGTGAGGTCCTGTAAGAAAGCTTAGATAGTTAGGTCTCAATGGGGCTAGCAACATGCTTTATATTGTAGTAAGCAAATAACTGTCTCATTTTGAGACATATGCTAGAGCATCGTCAGTCTTAATTTGTACAGGTATTCCCATGATGGCCATAACTTCTAATACGTTTGTAATCACAGAGTCAGCCTTTTCAGAACTCATAGAAGTTGCTTATTGAAATTCTGAATAGGTGTCAATGGTATGGTGTACATATTTTAATCTTCCAAATTCTGTGAACAAAACACATCCATCTGACAAATTTCATTTCTTTGCATACCTTTAGGATTATTTCCTGCAGGAAATGGAGTTTGGTTATAGAAGGAACAAGTAGGACATTTTTTTTCTTTTTTTTTCTTTTTCTTTTTCTTTCTTTTTTTTTTTTTTTTTTTAAATTTCCTTGGCTTGTTGCCAAGTGATGGAAAAGTCCTTCTTTAAACCCTGGCTATTTACATGGTGTTTCTTATGAAATTCTGAGGCTTATAGCATATTGTCTATTAATAACTGATCAATCTCATCATTACCTTGTGCTAAAGGACCTGGCAGACCCATATGGGATCTCATGTGTGTTCTATATATAAGATGTTCCCTGTTTCTGATGATTTCCTGTAATTGTGTGAATAGTAAAGTTAATTCTGTATTATCAGGAATAAATTCAGCAGTTTCAATATGTAAAACAACTTTCTCTGCATATTGAGTGGCTATATTGAGAGGTTCTGTGAAGTCCATTAGTACCCTAAGAATAGCATACAGCACTAACTTTTGTACAGAATTGTAGGGGCTTTGAACCACTTTACTTAAGTCTCCTAATTTATTTATTTATTTATTTATTTAATTTTTTGTTTGTTTGTTTTTTATGTATACAGTATTCTGCCTGCATGTGTCCCTGCAGGCCAGAAGAGGCACCAGATCTCATTACAAGTGGTTGTGAGCCACCATGTGATTGCTGGGAATTGAACTCAGGACCTCTGGAAGAGCAGTTGGTGTTCTTAACCACCGAGCCATCTCTCTAGCTTATGAAGAAGAATTCTTTTTTTTTTTTTTAAAGACAGGGTTTCTCTGTGTAGCTTTGCGCCTTTCCTGGAACTCACTCTATAGTCCAGGCTGGCCTTGAACTCACAGAGATCCACCTGCCTCTGCCTCCCAAGTGCTGGGATTAAAAGCATGTGCCACCACCACCTGGCCAAGTCTCCTGATTTATATCCTGCCTTTCCTGATTTATTTGCATCAGTATAGAATGTCGGGACTCCAGAGATTGGTGTTTGTCATATAATGTGAGGAAGGACCCAGTCAGTTCTCTTAATGAATTCTGTTCTCTTGCTTTTGGGATAATAATTGTTAGTCTCTCCCAAAAATTTACTGCAGGCTCTTTGCCAGTAGTCATTATCTTTCCATAAAGAAGAAATTTCCTTATTAGTTAAAGGTACTACAATTTCTGCTGAAGTCTTAGTTTTCCTTTTAGAATCAAATCAGAGATCTTTTCTACATAAGTCTTTAACTTCTCACTCAGTTTACATGTCAGAAATATCCATTCCAATATAATATCATCCCTCTGCATCAAAATCCCTATGGGGGACTATGTAGAGGGGAATATGACCAGAATGCAGTTAAGTTCTGGATTCATGCGATCCATGTGTGCCTCTCATATTTTCTTTTCTACTAGAGCCAATTCCTTCTCAGCTTCCGCTGATACTTCTTTTGGATTATTTAAATCCTTGTCCCATTTTAGGGTATTGGCCAAATTTACTACTCCATCTTTAGGTATTCCAATGATGGTCTGTAAGTTGGAAATATTCCCTAACAATTTTTGAAAATCATTAAGAGTCCGTAATGATCTCCCTTGAGTTGTACCTTTTGGAGTCTAATTTTTTGTAGATCTATCTTTTTGTTTCATTTTGTTTTGTTTTTTGGTGCCTGTCCTGGATCCTGCTCTGCAGACCAGGCTGGCCTTGGACTCACAGAGATCCACCTGGCTCTGCCTCCCGAGTGCTCAGATTAAAGGTGTGCACCACCACCACCCAGCATAGATCTATCTTATATCGTAAGTATTTAATAGAATTTCCTCTTTGTATTTTTTTCAGGAGCAATTTGTAATCCCCAGTGAGGCAACTCTTTCTTTCCTTCTTCAGATATATTTTCTAAGGTACCTAACTTTGGATCAGCTATATGGATAAGATATCATCCATATAATGGTAGATTATAGATTGTGGAAATTTTGCATGAATTATTTCCAATGGTTTTTGCACAAAATGGCACGGGGTAGGGCGATTTAACATTTTCTGTGGGAGGACCTTCCATTGATATCTCTTGAGTGGCTGGGAATTATTTTAAGTAGGTACTGTGAAGGAAGGCAAATTTTTCTCTGTCCTTTTCTTGTAGAGGTATAGTGAAGAAACAGTCTTTTAAGTCAATAAGTATAATAGGCCATTCTTTAGGTAACAGAGAGGGGAAGGGAGGAATCCCATTCTGTAGGTAGCCCATAGGCTGAATTACTTTATTAATGGCTCTCAGCTCTGTCAGCATTCTCCATTTATGAGATTTCTTTTTAATAACAAATACAGGAGAATTCCAATGGCTGGTAGATTCTTCAATGTGTTTTTCTTGTGCCATAGGCCATTGTCCAACCCAGATAGGTTTATCAGTTAGCTATTTTAAAGTTAGGGCCGTTGGTACTTCTGAGAGTTCAACAGCAGTTATGATCTGTTTATGTACAAACTGAATGGTTGGTGGCTATTTTTACAGTATTTTATAATATTATTCCCAGAAACAGGAATTGGTCTATTTTCCACTTCTGAAATTGGAGAAATTTTATTCTGGGTATTCCATTGCTGTAACAGATCTTGGCCCCAAAGATTCACTGCTATATTTGCCACATGTGACTTCCTCTTTGTCCTTCTGGCCCTATGCATTCAACCTGTCTCGAACTTTGTTTTACCTGAGATATGGTTCCAATCCCTAGAAATTGGACATCTACCTCTTGAAGAGGCCAATTCTGATGCCAAGATTTTGGTGTAATAGGAGTCACATTCTCACCTGTGTCCACCAGTCCTTGCAGGACAATGCTGTTAATTTTCACTCTAAGCTTTGATTTTTGTTCATTTATGGAAGTCTGCCAAAGTATTTGTTTTATGGTGTTTTTTGGAATTTTTGATCCATCTATCAAAGTTGTTGTATCATCTAGTGCAGTATTCTTCTTTACATTAGGCACTGGATTATTTAATTTTCCTAGAGAGGAACTACCTCCATGGTAATTGGAAATGTTTGGACTGTGTTTGATTTAGGGGCCTGTGAGAGGCCCACTGAGGCATTTCCCACTGGTAAAGGTTTGCCTCCTATGTCTCAACGAAGGTACTCCATCCATCTCAGCCTTTAATTTATTCGAGGAATGGGCAACTTGATTCCTGATGCCAAGAAGCAACTTCATACAGAACCTGTTGCAACTCTGGCCCATGTGTGGTAGTGTCCAGCACAATTTAGAAGCCAAATTTTGGGGGGGGGAGAAGGGAACAGTGGTAACTCATGTCATACTGGTTCTGGAAACAAGAAAGATGCAAAATTTATAGATCATAGATTTTTCCTCTGTGATTTTATTTCAGCACTATTGCACCCTTCTATGTTTGGCAGAGTCAGAAACCCAGTGAGGAGACTGTAAGAGCTCATTCCATGAAGCTGTGAAGATGAAGGCAGTGTTGTATTTTGAGATGATAGGATGGTGAAATACCCAAACCATGAGACATCTGCCATGGCGAGCTGCATACAGGGAGTGGAAGTAGCAAAGGAGAGACATGTATGAACATTTTCAGGGATAGAGCTATAGAAGCCCTTTCAGAGTGAAGCTCTACTTGTCTGAGACAGAGCTACAGGATTTGTTGTTTGCCCTGCTGAATTTTAGGTTTGCCTTGGTCCAATCTTGCCTCATTGTGTCCGCATTCTTTTTTTTTTCCTTTTTAAAAATGTATTCTCTCACACAATACATCCTGACTTCAGTTTCCCCTCTCTCCTCTTTTCCTAGTCCTCTCCACTGCTCCCTCTCTACCAGATTCGCTCCTCCTCCATTTCCCTTCAGAATAGAGCAGATATTCCAGGGATAATAAATAACACAACCCTGCATAGCAAGTTATTCTAAGACTAGGCACAAACCCTCATATCAAGGGTGGATGAGGCAACTCAATAGGAGAAAAAGGGTTTCAAGAGCAGGCAAAAGAGTCAGAGACACCCCCCACTTCCACTGTTAGGAATCCCACAAAAACATCAAGCTACACAACCATAACATATATGCAGAGGACTTCGTGCAGATCCCTGCAGGTTCCATGATTGCTGTCTCAGTTTCTGTGAGCCCCATTGAAACCTGCTTAGGTGATTCTGTGAGTTGTATTTTCCTATGTCCTTCTTTAAGTTAGGAAAGTTTTCAACTATAAGTTTGTTTGAAAATATTTTCTGAGCTAAGATTCTTCTCCTTCTATTGCTATTATTTTTAGGTTTGGTCATAGTGTTACAGATTTCCTGGATGTTATATTTCAGGGAAATTTTAGATTTAACATTTTCTTAGATTGATTTATCAATTTCTTCTATCATGTCTTCAAAGCCTGAAATTCTCTGTTCTATGAATTGTATTGTTTTGGTGAAGCTTGCCTTTGTAGGTTCTGTTCAATTACCTAGATTTTCATTTCCCGAATTCCTTTAGTTTGCATTTTTTAAAGTTGCTTCTATTTCCATTTTCATGTCTTGAACAGATTCATTTATTTCCTTAAACTGTTTGTTTGTGGGTTGGCTTTCTTTAAGGGGTTTATTCACTTCCTCTTTAAGGACTTCTATCATCATTATAAAGTTGGTCTTAAGTCTCTTGTGCTTCAACTGTTTTGGAATATTCCGGGCTTGCTATGGTAGGATAGCTGGAATCTGGTGGTGACCCATTGGTTTGTTGAGTAGCTGGGTGGCTGGCCCCTGGTATCTTCTTTTCTTGCTCCTCCTTCCTTTTCCTCCCTTATTTCTCCTCTCATTTATTTTCTCTCTTCTTTCCAGCCCTGCCTACCCTTTCCTGCCAAGCTATTGGCCATTCAGCTCTTTATTAGACCAGTCAGGTATTTTAAACAGGCAAAGTATCACAGCTTCACAGAGTTAAACAAATGCAGCATAAAAGAATGCAACACATGTTTGCATCATTAAAACAAATGTTCCACAGCATAAACAAACACAACACATCTTAAAATAATATTCCACAGCAGCCTAGGTTTCATTTTGAGACTACAAGATGTTGAGATACGTAAGCTATGAGACATCTTCCATGGAGACCTAGCTGCATATAGTGAATGGAAGTAACCAAAGAGAAATATGTATGAGAAGCTGCAGGGATAGGGCCATCCAAGCCCTTTGAAACTGAAGTTCCATGTATCTGACACAGAACTACACGATTTGATGTTTGTTCTGCTGTGCTTCATTCTTAACCTGGTCCAATCTTCCCTCAGTAGGTCTCCATTTCTCTTTTGGAATGTGAATGGTATTCTGTGCCATTGTATGTTGGAAATATGTAACTTGATTTCTGATTTTACATGTCACTGTGAAGAGACTGTCTTGCACGTCAGAAGAGTCTTTGGATATTTGAACAGCTCAGGGTCTGTAGCAGACTATGAGGATCATTGAAATGACTAAATGCATTTTCTACATGGATGACTGAGTCTTTAGTGACATGGTTCACATTGTAGTTGACTGAATGAAAACTTCCTAGATAGGGTGATATACTTGAACATGTGTATCTCCTTGGTGACTGTCTTTCAATTGCTTGTGAAACATTTGTTTGGAGGAGCCTTTCTGGATGAAATTTCTCATTGGGGATGGAATAGCCTCAATCCATTTACTGTTCTTTGTATTTACTATGTTGTGATTGAAGCACATCAGCCAGCTTCCTTCTTGTGCTGTCATGCCTTAACCACCATTATAGACTCTATCCCTAAGTTACATAGGATACAGTAGAAGCCATTGCTATTCAGTGCTGAGTCAGTTTGGTAGCCTGCTGTTTTAGTTAGTTTGTTTTGTTCCTTTGTTTTTGAAGACAAGGTTTGTCTCTGTAGCCCTGGCTGTCGTGAAAGTAGTTCTATATACCAGGCTGGCCTCAAACTCAGAGATCCCTGACTGTGGCTCCCAAGTTCTGGGATTAAAAGTGGGTCAACATTTCTGGCTTTTTTGTTTTTATATTATTGGGTGATGGGCCTGGAATATAGGTTTCTGTACATGTTATTCATATGCTGTTATATTGAAATTCACCCATATGTTGAATTTTAATATTTGGCAGAGGATATTATTCTGTTTCCCAGGACAGCAAACATTCATGACATTAATACTGCATGAGCCTTCTGAGTTATTACATAGGTCTAGGACATTATACAGGTATAGGACATTCTTCCTGCCTGTTGTGTTTATTTTGATATTTTTTTAAATGAATATGAGTGTCTTACCTGTATGTTTGGTTATGCACCACATGGCTACCTGGTCCTCACTGATCAAAAGATGGTCTGAGAAATCCTGAACTTGGTGTAATGGATAGTTGTGATTCCCCCATGTAAGTACTGGCAATTAAGCCCACCTATATGCAAGACCAGCAAGAGCTCTTTACTACTGAGCCATCTCCTGCCCTGTTTTGATTATTTGTGATCAACAATTATATTGCTAATGTTTTTATCTGTCCATTTGTAACTGTTTAAGCATGCAGTGTCTTTTAGTAAAATCTTATTGATGTTAGAGTTTAAATCAGGGTACTTCAGGTTTCTGGAAGATGAGGACAGAACTGGAGTGAATGCATAACTCTTTTTAGGAACTTCAGTAGAAACCCCTGAGTTCTATCTCATTTGTTTGTTTGACTGATTTTTGCATGGAAGGCAGTATCTTAATATGTACTTCTGGCTATCCTGGAACCAATTGCATAGACTAGTCTGGGATTCAACTCAGAGGCAGATATACCTGCCTTTGCCTTTTGAGTGCTGAGGTTAAAGGCATGAGCCAATACATTCAGCTTGTCCATCTTGTTTTTATTTTTTGTACTTACTAATTGTTCATACAATTTCTCTCATCTCATCTAAAGGGACTTGGTAATTACATTATAATTTCTATGTTATGGAATAAGTGTGGGGATCACCAGAATTGTGTCATTATGTTGTCAAAGAAGTATACATTTGCAATGTCATCAGTATCATGCTTTCTGTTGTACACATGTATGGGATATTTTAGAATACAGTGACCTATGATGATGTGCATGTTGACTTCACTTGGGAAGAATGGACTTTGCTGAATCCTTCCCAGAAGACTCTCTACAAAGATGTGATGCTGGAGACCTACAGGAACCTCTATACCTTAGGTAAGACCGAATTTTCCTTCATGTTTAAATTAAGGGGAGAACTGTTCCTTGGTTAGTGATGCTCTTCTGTAGTTTGATTGAGAAAGAAAAAGAATGAGGTGAATAATTCAGGCATGGTTCTAAGGTTCACTGAAGATATTAAGGTAAATTTTGCCCAGTTTTCAATAATATACCATACATTTTCTGGTACTATATTTTAGGATACAGTTGGGAAGATGATAATATTGAAGAACACCATCAAATTTCTAGAAGGCATGAAAGGTAATTTTCACGTGCAAGTTGATACAAATGTGCCTCTGAAGAAACTGTAATGTGTTGTGGAAGTTTTAAACAAAAGCAACAGTATAAATAAGCACTGCCTAAAATGTATTTATGATTATGAAATTCTCACAAAACTATATACCTCAATTTCAGCTGGTGAATTGCATTTGCAAGGCAGTCTTTTAAGAAAGAAGACAAGGAAACAATACCTTAACAGATATCACATTTAATCATAGCACCATGAGACATATGCTGTAGAACTGCCAATCTATTTATTTTATACTACTCATATTACAAAAGATACACACATTGAAGAGGTCATAAGAATATCTCTAAACCCTCTAATAAGCAAAAGCATTCTATGTATGTGAACCATGTAAAAAAGGATCTTTCCATCATAGGTATTGTCAACGATGCAAAACAACCCTTCCTGAAGGGAAAAAACATGAGTGCAAATACAGTGATAAAACCTTAAGATTTGATTCCTCTTTACAGTTGGTCCAAATGGCAAAATTAATTTATACAGAGGTAAAGATTCAATAGTATTGAATGTGGTAAAGCTTTTTACATGTGCTAATTCTACTTGCAGGCATGAAAGAAGACATACTGGAGAGGAACCTTCTGTATATACTCAATATTGTAAATTCTTTGCGTATGACAGTCATCTTCAAAAGCATGGAAGAACACATACTGGAGAGAAACCCTATGAATGTAATCAGTGTGGTAAAGCCTTTGGTCAAGTGGCTAATCTTCAAGTGCATAAAAGAACACATACTGGAGAGAAACCATATGAATGTAATCAGTGTGATAAAGCCTTCTCTACACACGGTAGTCTCCAATTACATAGAAGAACCCATACTGGAGAGAAACCCTATGAATGTAATCAGTGTGGTAAAGCCTTTGTATGTCATAGTAATCTCCGAATACATAAAAGAACACATACTGGAGAGAAACCATATGAATGTAATATGTGTGGTAAAACCTTTAGACAACAAAGTTCTCTCCTTATGCATAAAAGAACACATACTGGAGAGAAACCCTATGAATGTAATATGTGTGGAAAAGGCTTTGGACAACAGAGTTCTCTCCAAGTACATAAAAGGACACATACTGGAGAGAAACCATATGAATGTAATCAATGTGGTAAAGCATTCTCTAGACAGAGTAGTCTCCAATTACATAGAAGAACCCATACTGGAGAGAAACCCTATGAATGTAATCAATGTGGTAAAGCCTTCTCTGTACAGAGTAGTCTCAAATTACATAGAAGAAAACATACTGGAGAGAAACTCTATGAATGTAATCAGTGTGGTAAAGCCTTTACATTTCACAGCAATCTCCAAATACATAAAAGAACACATACTGGAGAGAAACCCTATAAATGTAATCAATGTGATAAAGCCTTCTCTACACAGAGTACTTTCCAAGCACATAGTAGAACCCATACTGGAGAGAAACCCTATGAATGTAGTCAATGTGGTAAAGCCTTTGTATGTCATGGTAATCTCCGAATACATAAAAGAACACATACTGGAGAGAAACCCTATGAATGTAATCAATGTGGTAAGGCCTTTGGACATCAGAGTTCTCTTCAAATGCATAAAAGAACACATACTGGAGAGAAACCCTATGAATGTAATCAATGTGGTAAAGCATTCTCTACACATCGAAGCCTCCAATTACATAGAAGAACCCATACTGGAGAGAAACCCTATGAATGTAATCAGTGTGGTAAAGCCTTTGGACAACAGGGTCATCTTCAGATGCATAAAAGAACCCATACTGGAGAGAAACCCTATGAATGTAATCAATGTGGTAAAGCCTTTGTTCAACACAATGTTCTTCACAGGCATAAAAGAACACATACTGGAGACAAACCATATGAATGTAATTGGTGTGGTAAAGTCTTTGCATATACCAGTAGTCTTCGAACTCATGAGAAAAAATCACACTGCAGAGAAAGCCTATAAATGTAGCTAGTGTTGTGAAGTTTGCACTTTATACAGAAATAAACTTTTTGCTTGCAATGAGTCTGTTAAAGCCTTTGCATATTACAATAATATTTGAGTACCTGAGAAAAATACTAAGGGCTTCTTAATATAAAATATTTTCTAAGATCTTTAGCCAACATACTTACATTCAGTTTTACAACTGTATTTATTCTGTAGAAAAAAATTGACAGTGTCAACAATTTGTTCAAACATTATGATGTCCATGTTTATACTGTCTGCACCTGCAAAAGTTATAGCAAAAATAAATTTGTGAATTTATGGAGCCTTATGTATAGGGTAAAAGGGCCAGCAAAAGAAACACACATTGACCTTGAAACCAGAGCCAAAAAACCAAACATGCATAGCCATTACCAAGCTAGCATGAAAGCAACTAATCCCTGAGCAGGAAAGTCAACCAATCTCTGACACAAAATCCAGCCAATCTAAAAGATTTTCCAGGCTCAGAGATTGAAATCTGACCAATTCTCATCCTGAAATTTTTTCCTGAGAAAAGTCTACCCCTAAGAAGCCCTATATGTGCCCTCTGCCTCTTTAATTAGCAGCTGCCCCTTTCCAGACACTCTTCTGGATTCCTCTCTCCCCATTAAATTTCTTGAATAAGTTTTGGTGAAGATCTTTTTTGGATGTCATGGAGCAGAATCTCTACTGGGAAACTCCCTAGTGGCTGCACTGGTCAGTGACTGTGGAATGGAATATGCACAGAAGGGACATTGTATCTTAAAAGAGGAACAGGAAGTACTCTGAGAGACTGGAAGAGTTTCTACTTAAATACAAATTTCCCAGACTAGATCCTTGTCTGCCCTTAAAGCGGAAAGGCACAGTTGGGAAGACCTGTGCTTCCTTAGTCATTTGGTCTTTGCTCATCTGGACTGAGGCCCAAGCAGGTAATACCACCTATTGAGGGACTCTGGGCAAGCCTAACAAGCAGGAGTCCCAGTGGGAGGTAGATTGTGGGTTTTTCTAGGATTCTCCTCTAATGCAGCTATAGGGAGCCTGCATGGAGACCATAAGCCATGCCATGGTGAAGAGGGGTAATTGTCTCCCATGCAGGAGGAGCATGTTGCCTGAGCTGTCAGATCGGCTGGGAGTTGGATAGACCATGAGACAGTCTGGTTCCATTGGTCCATGTGTTGACCCAGGCAGTGGTCCTTCTCCTCTAAACCTTCCTGAGGGTGCATTCCCTAGGAATGGGGAGGCTCTGCAGGCCTGGCTGTGGGAGATGTGGTGTGTATATTATCACTGTCCTTTGTGCACACACTGGCATTGCTTTTGGTGTGCAGTAGGAAGAGAGATTGAAAAACTGAAGGTCTGGTTTTTAGAGATTCTCAACATTGCATTTCACAGTCTGTTTGGTAAGTTGTATAAATAGTTTAGAAAGTGGCAGAAAGGAGGTAATGGGGATCATCTTTCAGATATTCTTTTTTTTTTCGGTTTTTCGAGACAGGGTGTCTCTGTGTAGCTTTGCGCCTTTCCTGGAACTCGCTTTGGAGACCAGGCTGGCCTCGAACTCACAGAGATCCACCTGCCTCTGCCTCCCAAGTGCTGGGATTAAAGGCGTGCGCCACCACCGCCTGGCCAGATATTCTTGATTAGAATGCTTTTAACTTTCCTCTACCACCAGTCACAATGGCATGATGCAGGGAAATTCAGTTCTGGGAAACTAAAGGAATTTCTGAGCTGCAGAGGTTCCTTGGGTGCTCATGGTGTTTGGCAGGTAGATAGGGCAGATTCCACATCTTGTGCCATAATTCATGTGTCAGGAGCCAGATAATAAATTATTCTTCAACATTGTTTTGTGTATGGGCATCAGTCAGACTGGGTGTTCCTGAAACCGAAAGGGGAAATGAGGGGATGCATAGCCATAGTCAGTGTTTCTGATCACCTGCAATTCTAGAGAGCTCTAGAGCATGTGGGCTCTGTTTGAAAAAGAGATCAGTAGTAGCTGGAGGGTCAGAAATACATCAGTTTATGGGTTGCTTTGAGTTATTTTTGTGGGAGTTGTGCAGTCTGTTCTCATATAGTTTCGATACATGTACAATCATAGATAACATTGGTCATGTTCACATTTTTCCTGGTTGAGTTTCCTTAGGTCTTTTGATGAAACCTTGGCTATATTTTTGTGCTTTGGTTTTTGGCTTTTTCTCTCTATTCCCTTATACTTTCACTAATATTGTACACATTCTTCATTGTTGTATGTAGTAGAATATTAAGGTGTGTTACTTTTTTTTATGTGCATTTGCTTAACTCTGTGTTACTGTGTCTGTCTAAAACACCTGATGGTCTAATAAAGAGCTGGACGGCCAATAGTGAGGAGGAGAAAGGATGCTGCGGGGCTGGCACGCAGAGAGTATATATAGAAGGAGAAAACTCAGAGAGGAGATCTAGGAACCCAAGGAGGATGACTTGAGGGACCAGCCACCCAGCTACACAGCAAGTCAAGGGGTAAGAGTAGGATTTACAGAAGTAAGAGAACAGGAAAAGCACAGAGTCAAAAGGTATTTGGAATAAGGTAAGGAAAGCTGGCAAGAAAGAAGCCAAGCTAAGGCTGGGAATTCATAAGAAAGAATAAGCTTCTGTGTGTGATTTGGCCCACCAAAAAAGACCAAAGACCAACAACAGTTGCAGATTTGTGTTAAGTACAAAAGTCACATTGGTCAATTAAGACCAGTTTGTCTTAATCCTATTAAGAGTTCTGAGTTTTTCCACATGGCACATAGCTTTGGAATCAGCTTTCCTGTTATAATTTGTTGGGAATTTTCTGTGGGTTATATTGAATTTATGCTGTAAATTGAACATACCCAACATCTTCTTGTCATTGTTGTTGTTAAAAATACGTCATTTTAATTGTGTTGTTTGCAAAACTATAATAGAGTAAAAACCACTATTCTGTATAATCTTTTTTTTTTTTAGCAAACTACAGTAAATGTGTGAAACTGAAACTGATTTGAAACAATGTACCAAGACATAGAAAAAGGACTGCAGTAAGTTTTAGTGACATAGAATACATTGTTATGTTCACATAAAAGATATCCTATTAACTATAATTTAATTGAGAAAGCAAAGAGAGTAAAACATGCTCTAGAATTTAACATTGAATCTGATTGTGACATGGCATTGTGTAATGGTGTGCAAAATAATCTCTGATAGCTGTAGTTTGGGATTTTCTCTAGATATCAAGTAAAATTAGTTAAAAGCATGTTGCATTATAATAGTTGATAGAAAACTGCACCTATTTAGTGTATATATTTTGATGCATTTGGACATAGTACCTACACCCAAGCAACCCCATTACTACAAACAAAAGAGTAAACCATGTTCTTCAGACATTTTCCTTCTATCCGTGTGTTTATGTGTGTCTACAGTAATACAGACTTTTCATAAAATGATAGGATTGTTCCTGGATCCCTGAAATCTTCCCAGTATATCTTCCATACAATTAAAGTTAGTATTAAGAAGTATCAGAATTCTCGGTTGGGGATTTAGCTCAATGGTAGAGCACTTGCCTGGCAAGCACAAGGCCCTGGGTTCGATCCTGAGCTCCAAAAAAAAAAGTATCAGAATTCTCATGCTCATCGCATTTATATTCATGGTGGCCTAAATTTGAAAATAACCTACATTTTTACTTGTTGAGGACAACAGTAAAATTGGGGCCTTAAGAGGACACAGTGCTAAATGAATGAAGACAATGGCAGTGGGTAAGGGATTGTACACTTGTCAAGGACTCTCACAGTCAGTGTTGTATCGTTCATGAAACAGTGTATAATTACGGGTCAGGCTCTGTCAGCCCACTTCTGTCTCCCATCTGATTTTCTGATTTTAATCTTTATTGCCCTCTCCTTTGTCAGGTGGATGTGAGAACTCCAGCCATCTTGTCTACACTACAGGGAACAATAGAAAACGAAGGGCCTAAAGAATACAGAATCCAGTGAAAGCAATATCACCTTCGGAGGGTTTTTCTAACACTCATGTAGTTGGTATGTGGAGAGGAATGATTTAATACCAAGCTTTTTGTAGTAAGAATTGTTACAGAGATGAGATGCAAACGTGTTATTATTCTCTATTTCCTCAGAGTCCATTGTTATGTCCCCCTTTTCCTTTCTGATTTTATTTGGGTATTCTCTCTGTGTCTTTCAGTTAGTTTAGATAAGGGTTTATCTATTTTGTTTGTTTTCTCAAAGAACCAACTTTGTTTTCTTGCTTCTTTGTATTGTTCTTTTTGTTTCTATTTCATTGATTTCAGCCCTCAGTTTGATTATTTTCTGCCATCTACTCTTTGGTGTGTCTGCTTCTTTTTGTTCTAAAGCTTTCAGGTGTGCTGTTCAGTCTTTAGTATGGGATGTCTCCACAGTTTTCATGAAGGCACTTAGTGCCATGAACTTTCCTCTTAGTACAGCTTTCATTGTGTCCTTTAAGTTTGGGTATGTTGTTGTATCACTTTCATTGAGTTCTAGGAAGTCTTAACTTCTTTCTTACTTTTTCCTTAACTCAGTAGTAACTCAGTAAATAGTTATTCAGTGTTTGGGTAAAATGTTCTGTAGATATCTCTTAGGTACATTTGAGTCATAATGTCTGTTAGTTCCATTACTTGTCTGTTTAGTTTCTATCTGGATGACCTATCAATTGGTGACAGTGTGGTGTAGCTGGAGAGTTTTCCCTCCGGGTCCCACCAAGCCCCAGCAGTCCAACAGCCCACTTATAAAATAAACACATAGACGCTTACATTATTTAAACTGTTTGGCCTGATGGCTCAGGCTTCTAGCTATCTAGTTCTTACATCTTAAATTAATCCATTTCTATAAATCTATACCTTGCCACATGGCTCGTGGCTTACTGGCATCTTCACATGCTGCTTGTCATGGCGGCGGCTGGCAGTGTCTCCCTCCACCTTCCTGTTCTCTCAATTCTCCTCTCTGTTAGTCCCGCCTATACTTCCTGCCTGGCCACTGGCCAATCAGTGTTTTATTTATTGACCAATCAGAGCAACACATTTTACATACAGACCACCCCACAGCAGTGTGGTGTTGAAGTCTCCCACTGTTATTGTGTGGGGCTCTGTGAGTGATTTAAGCTTTAGTAATGTTTCTTTTACAAATGTGGATGGCCTTATATTTGGGGCATAGATTTCAGAATTGAGACATCATCTTGAATGTGAAATGTGAAATGCCCTCCTTCATCTTTTTTCATTAATTAATTTTGGTTGGAAGTCTATTTTGTTAGATATTAGAATAGCTACACCAGCTTGCTTCTTAGTTCCATTTGATTGGGAAATCTTTTTCCAACCCTTTACTTGGAGGTGATGCCTATGTTTGATGTTGAGGTGTGTTTTTTGTATGCAGCAGAAGGTTGGATCCTATTTTTGTATGCAGTTTATTAGCCTGTGTCTTTCTATTGGTGAATTGAGTCCATTGATTTTGAGGAATATTAATGCCCAATGACTGTTAGCTCCTGTTATTTTGTTGGTGGTTGTAGTGTGTGTTTGTGTGTGTATGTTCCCCTTTTTTGGGTTTAACTGGTGTGAGATTATCTATTGCCTGTGTTTTTATGGGTGTATTTAAGATCTAGGAGTTGGAGTTTTCCTTCTGGTACCTTCTACAGGGCTTGGTTTGTGAATAGGTATTGTTTAAATTTGTTTTTGTTATGAAATATATTGTTTTCTCCATCTATGGTGGTTGACAGTTTTGCTGGGTCTAGTAGTCCTGATTGACATTCATGGTCTATTGGAGTCTGCAAGACATTGGTCCAGGTCCTTCTGGATTTTAGGGTCTCCTGAGAGGTTGGATGTAATTCTAATAATAGGTCTGTCTTTATATGTTACTTAGCCTTTTTCCCTTGATGCCTTTAATACTCTTTCTTTGTTCTGTATATTTAGTGTTTATTATGTGGCAAGGTGATTTTCTTTTCTAATCCAAACTACTTGGTATTCTGTAAGCTTCTTGTAACTTTATAGGTATGTTGTTATTTAAGTTGGAAACATTTTCTTCTATGATTTTGTTAAATATATTCTTTGGGTTTTTGAGCTGGGTTTAATTTCCTTCTTTTATTCCTATTATTATTATTATGTTTGGTCTTTTCATAGTGTCCCAGATTTCCTGGATATTTTGTAGTAGGAATTTTTTAGGATTTAACATTTTCTTTGACTGATGAATCTATTTTCTCTATCATATCTTCAGTGCCTGAGATTCTCTCTTCCATCTCTTGTATTCTTTTGGTGATGCTTGAGTCTGTAGTTCCTGTGCAATTACCCAGATTTTTCCATTTCTAGGATTCCTTCCATTTGTGTTTTCTTTATTACTTCTATTTTCATTTTCAGGTCTTGAAATGTTTGGTTTTTTCTTGGTTTTCTTTTAGGGATTTATTGATTTCTTCCAATTTTTTGTTTGTCTTTTCTTCGATTCCTTTTTTTTTTTTTTTAGGTTTTTCGAGACAGGGTTTCTCTGTGTAGCTTTGCGCCTTTCCTGGATCTCGCTCTGTAGACCAGGCTGGCCTCGAACTCACAAAGATCCACCTGCCTCTGCCTCCCAAGTGCTGGGATTAAAGGCGTGCACCACCACCGCCCGGCTTCTTCGATTTCTTTAAGGGATTTGTTCATATCCTCTTTAAGGACCTCTATCATCTTCATAAAGTAATTTTTAACATCATTTTCTTGTGCTTCATCTGTGATTGAGTATTCAGGTCTTGCTGTTGTAGAATAACCAGGTTCTGGTGATTCCATATTGCATTTTATATAATTGTGCTCTTACACTGGCATTTAGCCATCTGGATTTGGGGTGATTTTAGGTCTAGGTGTTGATTCCTACATTTGTCTTTGTTAGATGGGTGTTTTGTTCCTTGGTTTCTCTTTACTCTCTGGTCTTCTGGCCTAAATGGCCAAAAGTTTTGGTGACTAGTATGCGTTCAGGTTCATTAGGGTGTCCCCTATGGGCTTTGGGGGGATAAGGATCCCTAGATCTGGCCTGGCCTTTGCCAAGGCCAAAGTCCTCTTCCAGCATTGTATAACAGGATATGGAGCCCAGGAGAGGGAGTGAAGACTGGGATCCCTAGATCTGCTCTGGCCTCTCAGGTCCCTAGGAGCAACCTGGCCTCTATTACAGCTTCTGTTGCTGGTGACCCTAGATCCAGCCAGTGCTCCAGTAAGGCTGAATTCTTCCAAAGTTGTAGATCTGGGATTCATAGATCTGGCCTGGCCTCTGGTTAAGTGGAAGTCTTCCAAAGTTGTAGACCAGGATATGGAGCCAGGGGTGGGGAGTAGGGCATTGTGTGCAGTCTAGGATTTGGAGACAGGCTTAAGTGGGTTTAGTGGGTGGTGGGCAGTGTCTTACCTGAGGTTTCTAAGAGCAGTCTGGCCTCCTGTAAGGCTGCCAGGGCTGTGAGTCCTAGTTTGGAGCCCAGAGGAGGGTGAGCTGTCTGGTGTTGCCGGGCATGCTTTAAGGAGTGTTAGCTGGCTGTGGGTGATGTCTTACCTGGGGTTTCTTAAATCTGCCTTGTCTCTGGTAAAGCCATAGATTTCTTCCAAAGTAGTAGGCTAGAATATGGGGCCTAGGGGAAGGGGTGCAGTCTGGAGTTGTTGGGCAGGCTTAAATGGGTTTAGTGGGCAGTGGTCAGTGTGTTCTCTGTGGTCCTGAGGACCTCTCTGGCCTCCAGTACAGTTAAGGGCTGTGGACTCTAGTGGAGCTCAGGGTAGAGAGTGCAGTCTGAGGTTGCTGGGTGGGCTTTAAGGAGTGTTAGTGGTTAGTTGGCAGCTGTCTTGCCTGAGGTCCCTAGATCCAGCCTGGCTTCTGGTAAAGCTGAAGTCTTCTTCCAAAGTTGTAGACCAGGATTTGGAGCCAGAGGTGGGATGTTGGGGGTGGGGGGTTGTCTTTGGTCTGGGATATTTGGGCAGGCTTGAAGGGGTTTAGTGGGCAATGGACAGTGTCTTGCCTGCATACCCAACTTAATACTAATGCATCAATTTCCCGGGGATTGTTTATTTACTCTTTATTTATTTAGATGGTTTCTGTTGTTTTTGTTGTTATCACAGTTAATCTGTAAAAGACTTTTAGCTTATTGGATAAAAAGTACTGTGAGGGCTGGGCAGGTGACCTAGTAAGTATTTTTTTTTTTTTTTTGGTTTTTCGAGACAGGGTTTCTCTGTGTAGCTTTGCGCCTTTCCTGGAGCTCACTTGGTAGCCCAGGCTGGCCTCGAACTCACAGAGATCCGCCTGGCTCTGCCTCCCGAGTGCTGGGATTAAAGGCGTGCGCCACCAACGCCCGGCCCTAGTAAGTATTCTTGTTAGGGATGATCTGAATTCAAATACCAGCACTCAAATTGGGAGGCTCATAACCATTTGCTACTCCAGATCAAGGGGATCTGACACCCTTTTCTCTGGTGTGTCACCTATATACTAATGGAAGACATTTTCTCACATACCCAAATAGACTCATAAAACTGGGAATAATCTTGTTTTCAAAAGTTCTTGTGACTTATAAAGCAATTAGAGCAAAACCAGTTGTTTTACATGGTATATAATATAAATCAGTGATTCTCTAAAAATCTGTTATCTTGCATTTGGTTTTAAAAGTTTTCATTTCCTCACTCTGATGCAGACTTACAATCATCAGTCATAAAAAACAAAATGGTTTCTAAGTAATCCTGACATCCTTTTCTTTATCATAAGGGAATGAAATACATTTAGCAGTCAAAATTGTTTTCTACAATGTTGAAACATCAGAATGCTTTATGCAAAGCTCTCCCATTTTGGTGATATAGCCCTCCACTCCAAACCTATTTTCTCCAGTTGAAAATGGAGAGAATTGGAGTACACAGGGTGAGTGCTGGCCAGTGATTTCTTTGATTTTGATTATAATCTGGTAGTTCTTCTTTAAAGGATAGTGTTATATTTATAGGTCTGTCTGGTGTCTGCTTTTACCAGTGGTACCATCATTGCTGTGTGTTTTTACTATATTTAATTATGTTGTAGTTTCTCTGAAAATGATGGGCCTTGACCTTTGTATTCTGAAAATTTACTGTGTAATGTTATGAGTTCCTTGAGTTTTTGTTGGTTTGAGGACTTTCTGTGGAGAAACAGTTTTAGTTTTCTCTTCTTGATCTTAGAGGCTTACCTCTCCTTATTTCCTGGCATATCTGTGTTTTCCAGGTTTGCTATCATCATCGTTTGGGATGTTGCTACTTAGGTGGTTTATATGGTTGATACACTGGTTTTGGATTTTTCAACGGCTCTCATATATTGTCTCTGTGTGCTAGTTTGCTTCAACTGTCAACATGAACATAGCCTAGAGTCATCTGAGCCTCAATCGATGGCTTGACCAGATCATACTGGCTGGTTGCAATGATTTGATTGTTCGAGACTGTGTTGATTGAGGATTGATGTGGGAAGGGTCTTCCACTGAGGGTGACAATATTGCTAAGTTGGACTCTGCTGTATGAGAGAGCTAGCTGAGTATGAGACAGTAAAAAAGTAAGAAAGCCAGGAAACCATGTTTCCATGTGGTTTTGCCCTTAGTTATTAGCTTGAGTTTGTATCCTAAGCTCCCACATTGATGGACTGTGTTCTGGGGGTGTCAACTGAATAAACCTCTTCATTACCTAAGTTGCTTTTAGTTGGAGAATTTAACCACAGCAACAGAGAAGCAAGCTAGAATTTTTTTTTTTAAATGATACCTCAAAAGTGATTTTGTTGCTGCAAAGGACTTGGGAATGTTGTCTTTTGGAAGAATGGGGAAGATATCAGGACTTTAGATGGCAAAAGCCATAGAAAGCTGTATGCAAAGCTTAGTCAGCTATTCCTGTAGGACCTGGAAGATGGTAATACGTGCAGTTGAGGTCAAGGTCATAGGATTTTGTTGGTAAATAGTCTCCAAGAAAAATTCACAAAGAGGTCATTTGGGTGGTGTTTTGGCCCAAAATCTTTGTTATTCTTCATATGTCCTGTAAAATTGAATGAGGCAGAATTGAAAAGCAAAGGGCTGATTTCTTAAAGTATTTATTGGATGGTTATTACCGATGAATCATTCAGGTCTATAGTGAAAAAGTAACAAGTGGGATAAAAAGAAATGCAAAGTCCGTGGTTTATAGAGGAATCCTGCACTAGGTAGTTCGAGATGGCAGTCAAGTACTGAGACAGGTAAGGATGTTCAAGATTATCACCATTAAAGAGAAAACCCTTACCGTACCCTGGAAGCCTAGCAAGGTACTCTATATGAGTAACTCTCCACACTGTGAGTCTTCAGTCATGGAAGCAGTAGGCAAAGTGATTCCTATTTCCAGGAAGCAACTTCATACAGGTCCTGCTGCAACTGTGGTCCAAGCATGATGTTTTGGTTTTCCCTCCTTTTTCTGAAGAATTGGGTTGATTTATTATGTAACTTTAGTAGAATATAAGAAGATAAATGATATAAAATTAGTCATTTTTAGTGTACTGAAAATAACAATTATCTTCAGCTTTATGACTAATAGTACTTAAAAAACAGAGCAAAGTTGTTATACTTAAAAATACAAAATTTTGCCAGGCAGTGGTGCTGCATACCTGTAATCCCAGCACTTAGGAGGCAGAGGCAGTCCGATAGCTGAGTTCAAGGATAGCCTGGACTACAGAGCTAGTTCCAGGGCCATACAAAGAAACCCTGTCTTGCAAAACTAAAAACAGAGCATACATAGTATCAAACTCAGAGATGACATAGTTATTCTAAAATTTATGATAAAAACCATAAAAGGGCAGAAAATATGTGATGTCTCCTTATCACAAGGGTCGCCACTGACACTTCTATAGCCAAAGGTGGGTTGACAATAGAAAAGCAAAATAGGTGTGTTTAATCAAAATCTGTTACAGAAGAGTCAGGGCAAATCAAGAGACAAAGACCCTGGGGAGAATCGTCCACTTTTGTGCTGAGGTTTGAAGCAGCTGGACAGTATGTGTGGAATTGAGATTGAAGAACAAAGAACATGCCTCAGGCTTCAGAAAAACAGAGTTGCCTGCTCTGATTATTTCTGGTTTGTCTCTGTAGCATTTCCTCTTGAGTATGGTCTGCTTTTTTGGTTTTTCGGGACAGGGTTTTCTCTGTGTAGCTTTGTGCCTTTCCTGGAACTCGCTTTGTAGCCCAGGCTGGCCTCAAACTCAGAGAGATCCGCCTGGCTCTGCCTCCCAAGTGCTGGGATTAAAGGCATGTGCCACCACCGCCCGGCAAGTACGGTTTGCTTTGAGAAAGAGACTTTTGTTAATCTATCTGACAAGGTAGCTCAGACAATTTCCTCATTACCTGCTGCTACACAGAGAAAAAGGAAAAATAAGGTAAGTGTACTATGTCTAGGATTTATGGCAGGCTTTGGTAGACAGAGCCTCTGCTTTCTCTGGTGGACTTTTGGGAAGAATTCTTAGTTTGTATTGACTGTGGTAATGGAAAAAAGGGAGACAATGGGAACCAGAGATTTGGTGTTTGTGGAGTATCTTCCTTCCTTCCATTCAAAGCATTCAACATGCCTACGTAACATACCTGTTGATCTCAGTTTCTGGGACTAGAGTATTTTACATGGCTTCTCTGGATGAAAGATCCTATTATTTGTACTGCATTTCATGCTAGCAGAAATACCCTAAGGGCCATGCTATGTCATATTTTCATTGGGAGACATAAATATATCTGCTCACCCAAGCTGGGGCACTGATGACAGAGCAGAGAAACAAGTCCATCAAAGCATCATTTATTAAGCCACTGACTGTATTGGCTTTATTTACAGTAACATGGTGGGCTGTGACTCACGGGAGCCCCTTACAGAAACATCCAAGAACTATTCATGATGACTCATGAAGCTGGCATCCGTAGAACTCCCTGCCCCATTTGGAGGCAGCTAGTCCAGCTAGCCACCTCTCCCCTGTAATGTTCCCACTTATTTAACCTTGTAGAGATGCCTGGGGGGTCTTGCAACTTTCAGAGCTAGTAAGCTTTTTAAGCTTTCTGACAGAAGAGCCTCTCTCCTCTATAGGAGAGCCATGTAGCAGGCCATCTGAATGGATGCTCAGTCACAAAGTACAACCTTAAGGATTAACTGGCTTGCTGAAAATGTATGCAAACAGAGTAGGATCTTCATAAGGTACAAACATTACTATTTGGAAAGGCAGAACTGTACAAAACTCTGAGAAGGCCTGCTTCCAAATATTCAGGCTTGTAAGAAAATGATACAAAAACTAGTGTTCCTGTGCTCCTTAACATATAGGCCCAGACTCTTGAATTAATTATAACTAATAGGACTAGTCATGCTACTTAGGAAATGCATGCTTTCTAATAAAATTTAAGGTGAATCTAATGCTTCACATATAGATACAGTTAGGATTATATTTTGTAAAAATCTTTAATCAATTTTAGTGTATGCAAAAAAAATCTAGTTTAACATTTGAAAATAATTCTTTTCTTGATAAATCTGTGTTCATATAAAAATAATGGATATATAATACTTTAAATAAAAATTAAGTTTCCAAATGTTGCTACTCAAATAATACCATTATTAAATCTTTTTATTCTTGCACCAAATGCAAATAATTATTTACGCTACCATTTAGGACTAGCAGTATATTACAAGATAAGTATTTTTGATGTTCTGGAACTTGTCTATTTTGCTTATCATTATGAAGTACATCTTAACATTTATAACATGTCTACAGATATTATACTGAGACCACACTGCAGTCATAAACATGTAAGGAGCAAAAGTCAATACATGATAAGAATGCACTGAGTGACTTTCTTTCACAGTAGAATTTACCTCTAATCCTTTACCAGTGCAGTGAGCTGACCCCATTCAGCAGTGACCTCATCTGGATCTGATTCTCACGTGGAGTTGCAATCATACTCTGTCAGCCATTTGACTCTGTCAGTCACTATTTGACTCAAAAGGTCTTATTTGTGATGGTGAAATATTGTCAAGACATGCATTGCAGCTAGATGCGGTATCTTGTTCCTGTAATCCCATCACCGGGGAGACAAAACCAGGAGGATCAGCTGGTCAAGACCATCCTGGATTGCATGAACTCATGCCTCAAGAAAGAAGAGAACAGCACACAAAACCTGCATGGGGTATGTGTTGGGGCTGGGCTGCCCGTGAGATTCCTTCACTGTGTCCAATCCTGCTTTCTCTTAGGGTCTCTAATTGCTGTAAAAAGAGGCTTCTTTAAGGAGGAGGTGGTAGCTGTACTTACCTGTTAGTGTAAGAATAAGATTTAGAATGTAGTTAGGGATTATGCTGGCCAAGCCAAGAGGCAGTCTGGTTATTTTCCTGAGGTTTGTGACTTCACTAGTTTTCAGGAAACTGGCTAGATTTCCAATATCATGTATAATCTCCCACTTTGTGAGTGGACTTTAAGTCTACTTAGACAGTGCCTGCGTCTGTGATTCAAGGAACATTGCAGGAGAGGGAAGCAAAAATGTAAGAGTGAGAAAACCAGGAAGTCTAGGGGAAACAGTCTCTCTTAGAATTGGATGCATAAACAAGACCAGGCAATGGTAAGATCAATGGACATGTTAACACAGAAGAAGAAAATTTTGGGAGGTTCACCCCTAGACAAGGAACTGCAGGCAACAAATGACTGCTGGGAGGAGATTTACCTCTCCCAGGAAAGAGCCCCCTTGTACACAAATTGACTCAGCAGGGTGAGTCATGTGTATACAAACATGTATGTGTATGTACATATATGTGAATGTATGTATATAGACTCAGATCCGGCACTAAGAATATCAGAAAAATATGTCTCTACTGTTAGAACATTCACTCATTGATATATTTACATTATGATTTATAACAGTATCAAAATTACAGTTATGAAATAGCAGCAAAAATAATTTTATGATTGGGAGTCGCTACAACATAAAGAACTGTACTAGAGGGTTGCAACATTAGGAAGGTTGAGAACCACTGCTCTAGAGGGATAGGTAGAGCCTTCTAATTAACAGAGACATCAAATTAAGCTTTTCTGTTTCACACGCAGTATTCTCCCATGAGGGGACTTACCAAATTCCATCTCAGCTTGTACTAAGTTTGCGTTTTCTCTTGTTCCTTGAAAATACTATTTGTGGCTGTTCCTGCAGGTTATTCACAGAAGCTAATTATTCTCAAATAGTCTCACATGAGTAGTGCTGGTCCACATCTGTCACCTCATCAGGAGCCCAGGAAGACCATGTGGAATACTTCCCGTATTTCAGTTGGCTATACACATTCATGCTATTGTTTCCAGTGTCTAAAACCACTGTTTTCACTCACAGCTCATAGCTTTTAAACATCGTGTTCTTTTTCCCTGTTTCTGCCAACGTGATTTAATTCAGTCAATGGCCCTCATGACTTGGCTAACAAATGTGCCACTTGGAACCTGACTTTTGTCACATCCTCAGTTCATTGAGAAGAAATTGGACTGTCATCACATTTGGTTTTACACTTGTTTTTTTTTTTTGTGCCAAAGATCTCAAAGTGGCACTGGGCTTGCAATCTGTGTGTTCAATACAGAAGAGACCAACAGAGGTCCTATCTCACCCATAGCCAGTAGGCTAAAGGCAACTGAGCCATTCCCTTCTGTACGTTGGTGTCCTTGTAAGACAGTATCCCAAAAGCAACTGGAATTTGAGTTTATAAATTTATAATTTTCAAAGCCAATCGAGATGTATATAACTACTGAATTAAATTTATCATGCCCAATAGAATGAAAGATTAACTAAATGTGGTAGCTACTTTTGTTGCCAGGGTCTCCATTGTGCTAGCTGTAGTAAGCCATTATGAAATGGTAATCCCAGAAAGAGTAGCAGTGGTGGGCGCCATTGCTATAACGGCAACAGTGGCAGCAGCAATGTCAAATTCTCTTCTGGATTGTGTGGACATCCACTGGCATGGATACAACTCCAGTAACACGTACTGCCTAGGCCCATTTTTCTTGATCCCAGCAAGACTTTAGCTGGCAGCTCTTCTGGCGAATCCAATCTTATGGTTACAGTTCCTAGGCTTACATTAATGCTTGCCGAAGCTGGCGATGTTGGGCTCTCAATCTCCATTGACATCAGAAGGATAGATTTTTTTTCATGAAGACCCATTAGGTCTCTGTCATGTTGGGCTTCAGCAGCAGCCATAGGGCGCGTTTGGTGCTCAGGAATCCAAAGAAGAACCTCATTGTCCTGGGGAAAGACATAAACAGAACCCAGGGCCACACCAACACTAGATCGGGTCTCTTCCACGGGCTAGTAGAAAGATCCTTCCATCGCTTCAGAGGGTGATTTGCCACGGGAGCTCTCTAGTGCTTGTCTGCATCGGATATTCTGGCAGAATCCACCGATAAACTCCAGTAGAATCCACCGATAAAAAATTTAAAATAGTCTGATTGTTCTTTATTTTATATCTAGAATCCACTTATGAGTGAGTACATACCATGATTGTCTTTCTGGGATTGGGTTACCTCACTCAGGATGATATTTTCTAGTTCCATCCATTTGCCTGCAAATTTCATGCTTTCATTGTTTTTCTCTGCTGAGTAGTACTCCATTGTGTATATGTACCACATTTTCTTAATCCATTCTTCAGTTGATGGGCATCTAGGTTGTTTCCAGGTTCTGGCTATTACAAATAGTACTGCTATGAACATAGCTGAGCATGTATCTTTGTGGTATGAATCAGCATTCTTTGGGTATATGCCCAAGAGTGGTATTGCTGGGTCTTGAGGTAGCTCAATTCCTAGTTTTCTGAGAAACTGCCATACTGATTTCCACAGTGGTTGTACAAGCTGGCATTCCCATCAACAGTGGAGGAGTGTTCCCTTTGCTCCACATCCTCTACAACATTGACTGTCATTGGTGTTTTTGATTGTAGCCATTCTGATAGGTGTAAGGTGGTATCTCAGAGTAATAAGCCTTTGACACTACAAACCTACCAAAAAAGGAGTCTTTCTGCCTACAGTAGGCAGCATCAAGAGATGGTCTGCCATCTTCTCAAAGGAGGACAGCATCAACACACCCTCCATCTTGGCCAGCCAAACTTGGTAATAACCAGGACCTTACCCTGTGTCAGAGATGGTCAGAAGAGTCTCAAGCCACTCCCAGAAGTTCCAAACCAAGGCAGCAGATATTTCTACAGAAACAACAAAACCAGCCAATCAGGTATTTGTGGTACCACTAAAGGCAGATGGTTATCAGGGCAGCCTGATAGCCAATGGAGTGGGCCCAGCAAGGGCATGGAGCCTTTCGATTACATACAGATGCTGCTGTGCCATGAGAAATTAGGGATCTCAGTTTAAAGAAAAAGGGAGAGAGCTTCTGCTTTAATATTCTCAAGGAGCTAAAACTAGAAACAATTAGGTACTTTCAGCCAAGGAAACCTTGTGCTACACATGCACAAGACCAGTTCTGTCAACACCTTAGTGTGATGAAGCCCCACTCTTCCCTGAGGATTTATAGCCAGGTAGTGGTTGATGGGGGCAGGAACAGACAATTTTTCCAATGGTGGAAGCACTGGTAAGGTGCCCATGTTCCTGTAAATAACACGCCGTTGATCTGGATATGGTAGGCAGCCCCAGTGAGATTCACTGGGTTATAAAAAAAAAAAAGAAAGAAATGGAAATATAAGGACTCATTAGGAAGAGGAAGGGGATGAGTAGAGGCAGAAAGTGGACAACAGAGTAAAAGGATTGTATACCTACATAAAAGCATCATGATAAAATCCATGTTATGCATAATTAAAATATGCCTAAAAACTTTCAGTGGCTCATGAGGATGACCTCAGGCTTCAACACACATAGAGGGGCACCTATCAATTATGCACCCACACAGAAACAAATAGAAATAAAACTTGTATGGCAGATACAGTGAAATGGTACATGCATTTAAGAAAAATCAGACCAGAAGAATAAACACTTGAAACCTATCCTCAGGGTTCCTACTGTCATACATGGTCTAGTGTATGTTTTGGTGCTGGAAGTGAGCCCAGATCTCAGGGATATTTATCACGACCTTGTTCTACCTCTTACACATCTGTTTCTAAACGCCCTTCACTATAGTACAGGCTGATGCACTATTGTATGGTGAGGAATCGAACACCCACAGAAGCTTTTGCCTACACTCCCGTGTGTGTCTGTGTGTTTGTTTTTAGTTACTTAATTAGGGTGTGTATGTACATGTTGCTGGATATCAAACACACTACCCATGCATGTTAGGCAAACGCTCTACCACTGAGGTACATCCCCAGCATTATTCTCTGGAAACTGCTACTATGAAAGCAGCACAGGCAATGGATTAAGGAAACAAGACCCCAGGTCACCTTGGGCATCTTGGTTTTAGCAAAGGCCAGTTTTCCTGTAAGATGAGACTCAGGCTATGGCTAAAACCATGTTCCAGCTTTTGTCCTCTGACAACTGACTGTGTTACAATTCTCAAACTGGGAATTTACTAGAACGCCTGGCCACATTACAACACTCAGGTCTTTTATTGGTGACACCTCACCTTCTGTCCAGGCCAGTGCTCACAGCAGTGTAGTTTACATGCCATAGATGCTCCCAGCTCTGTTGGTCGGACAGTGAACTTCAAGACCTCTGGCAACCTGGAGCTTCCCCTCCATTGCATCTTGTAGGTCAGGAGGTCAGAGAGCAGCATCACATGCCCCCTGTCAATGCTCATGCTGTGACTGAACATAGTGTCCAGCATCTCACTGATGATAGTTGTCTGGGCAGCCTGGAGGTACGGATGGAGTACCTCGCTGTCTCAGCATTCACCTGCAATGTGCCAGGAGTAGTTAGCACAGGATATCTGCAGGTATTTGTGACAACAGCTTTTATCCTTGGTTTCCTGGTGATCTTTGAAGAATTCATTCTAGTAATGTTTATGCCAACTTCTATACAATAAAATATTTTAAATTCTTATTCCTGTGTATGTGTGTTTGCCTGTATGAGTATATGTCACCTGTGTGGGGCTACACATGAAAATCAGAAGAGGATGTTATATCCTCTGGAACTGGAGTTACAGGAGGTTGTGAGATGCCCTACTTCAGTGCTGGAACAGAACTTGTGTCTTCATGGAAGAGCAGTGAATACTCTTATGCACCATCTCTCTGGCCCCATATAATTTTGATATATCACTTATATATGTTCAATATCTGTGCTTTATTCATAAATAGACTGTTTACTAAAAGCATGATGTTTTGTCTCACTGAAAATTCACTCTCAACTGAGGGAAACAAGTAGATCCCATGGAGCAAGTTCAGGAATGGCTGGAGACCAGAGGCCAAGAGGGCTGAAAAGTTTATTGATGCATGCTACACCCCAAATGTAATTCGATTCTTCTATTTTCTCCCTTTTCTTGGTCCTAAGATAAAACCGAAGAGCTTGTACATGCAAGGCAATCACTCCACTACCAAGCTGTATACCAGGCTTCTAAGTCAGTTCTACCACCAGAGTCACAAGGCACACAGCAAGACAGACTTGACTGTCATTAGAGAACCACAAGATTATGGCACTTGAGAATGGCTTTCACAATTTTTCATGTCTAAGACAAGCTTAAGTAGCAAAAGGCAAGGAAGGTAGCAATTATCAATCTGCAATCGCTATCCACCTCAGTTGACCTCTAGGAACATGGTTATTGGTCAACTGTTATCTACCTCCACCAATATCAGTGTGAGAGCTCTGGATAACCTTCCAATTGATAATATCACAAACCATCCAAGCACTGTGCTTAGGAGCCACAGGTGAGTAAGGCAGAACTGGCCCATTCTCTATCCACAGGATGTGAAGATAGATGAAGAGATCAAATATCCTAACACCACATGATGATAAACCGACAAACTGAGATCACACCGAGTCTCAAATAGTTTCTTGTGCATCTACAGAGGACCATGTCTTGTCTGCATTAGAGCCAACTCAGAAGGAGGTGACAGTTCAATGGGGTACCCACAGCAAAGACCAGCCACATCCTCTCTTCTGCTCCTCTGGCTGTTGACCCATAAAAATCCATGATTCATCAGCACCTGTCTCAGGACCCACAGTATCATTTCTTCAAAAAATTTACTCTCTGACTCACCTCCAGTCAGATCTCTCCCAGGGAGAATTGAACAAGAATAATGCAGTCATCAGGAAGAAACTCTTCCTCAGTAGAATCTAAGATCTGCCATGTCAGAAGAGTAAAGCAT
>CABHPH010134984.1:4051-19945 GCA_902168325.1 Peromyscus nudipes | reverse complement strand
GGTCAAATAGTCTAGGTGGGTCAAATAGTCTAGGTGGGTCTCCAACACCCAGGCAGACATAATCACCACTGCCATCGTTGTCGAGCTGTGCAGTGATAACAGGAATGATGTAAGAAGTAGAAACCGTGAGCGCACAGGAAAGGACCAGGACTGTGTGCAGTGCACTGCTTTATTAAATCAGTGCTACTCACAGCTATGAGTACTTTACTAGAACTCACTCAGGGAGTCCTCCAACAAAGGACTTCCAGAGCTCTCAGTGAGGCTAATTTTAGGAGACCCCAGGTGCCCATTCCATCAGTGAGAAGACTGTAAAGAAAATTTTTCTGACGGAGGGAGGCCTTCCTCATCCTCACCGGACCTGAAAAACATTTGCTGACATTCTTCTCCACAGCGAACCGTCTCCTGTGCATTTGACCTCCCTCTGCCTCTTGCCAGCTCTACCCCTGCCCTCTCTCTATCATCTTCTATCTTCACAGTGGACAGCATCCTATCAACCCAGGCCTTTGGGGCTAATCTGACCACAGCCAGGAGGAGGCAGGTAAGCTTCCAAACCCCTGGATGTTCACAGTTGCTGGTCTACAACAAGGAATAGCTATTTTTTCCTTTTTTTTATTATTAAGAAATTTTTTATTCATTTTACATACCAACCACAGATCCCCCTTTCCTCCTTCCTCCATTCCCACCTCCTCCAAGGCAAGGTCTCCCATGGGTAGTCAGCAGAGCCGGGTACATTCAGTTGAGGCAGGTCTAAGCCCCTCCTCCTATACCAAGGCTGAGCAAAGTGTCCCACCATAGGCCCTCGGCTCTATCCAAAAAGCCCACTCATGCACCAGGGACTGATCCCAATCCCACTGCCAAGGGGCCCCCTAAGCATTTCAACCTAAACAACTGTCTCACTTATCCAGAGGGCCTAGTCCAGTCCCATGGGGGCTCCACAGCTATTGGTCCAGAGTTCATTAGTTCTCGGTAGTTTGACCTGGTCTTCTCTACGTTTTCCCATCATGATCTCGATGTCCCTTGCTCAAGGCTATCCACTCTTCCCATATTTATTCAATATAGTACTTGAAGTTCTAGCTAGATCAGTAAGACAACAAAAGGAGATCAAGGGGATACAAATTGGAAAGGAAGAAGTCAAACTTTCACTATTTGTAAATGATATGATAGTATACATATCTGACCCCCAAAATTCTACCAGGAATCTCCTACAGCTGATAAACACCTTCAGTAATGTAGCAGGATACAAGATTTACTAAAAAAAAAAAAAATGTAGTAGCCCTCCTATGTACAAATGATAAACAGGCTGAAAAAGAAACATCACCCTTTACAATAGCCACAAATAATATAAAATATCTTGGGGTAACTCTAACTAAGCAAGTGAAAGACATGTATGACAAGAACTTTAAGTCTCTGAAGAAGGAAATTGAAAAAGATACCAGAATATGGAAAGATCTCCCATGCTCATTGTAGGTAGAATTAACATAGTAAAAATGGTAATCTTACCAAAAACAATATACAGGTTCAGTGTAATCCCCATCAAAATCCCAACACAATTCTTCATAGACCTGGAAAGAACAATACTCAACTTCATATGGAAAAACAAAAAACCCAGGATAGCTAAAAGAATCCTGTACAATAAAGCAACCTCTGGAGGCATCACCATCCATGACCTCAAGCTCTACTATAGAGCTATAGTAGTAAAAACAGCTTGGTACTAGCATAAAAACTGACATATGGACCTTTTTATTTAATGTAATTTTTTTCACAAGACTTAAAGAATAGGTATGATTATTACCTCTAAAGCAATTTGATGTATCTCTAGTTCTTCTATTCCATGTCTCTTGAAAACCTAAGTCACTAAATGCATACAGAACATGGCCACAAACGAAGCAGGAGAAACACGATTTAGGGCTATTTGGGCATGGAGTAATGACACCAAAGGGTGAAATGTCTGTGAAGCAGTTACTGCTCAATATTGCTAGTCAATTTATTATTTTCTCTTTCATATTATTGTAGGCCCCCAAAAAACCAAAATATCTATTTCATTTTTCACTATATTCAGTTTTTGACTTTAGCGACTCTCCAAAAATCCAAACATTGATCAACACAGCAAACCTGCCCTCTGAACACCACACATTGCCCAGTTAACAAATCATAGGCATTCATGAGAACAAGCACCACTGGTCCTCTAGAAAAACAGCAGAGAGAAGCTACCTGATGGCTTTGGAAGTGTGGATGATGTCTTTGATCAGAGGCACATCCACAGTGATGTTCATGGAGGCTACTCCTGCAAAGTAGAAAGTCTTCAGGGCCATCTCAGTGCCTAGCTCACCAAGGCTCTGCACAGAGGGCACCCACTGCAGAGCCTGGCTCCATCTGTGTCCTACAACAAAGGGCAGAGAAAAGGATATGATGCACCAAAGAAAAACCCGTCAAAAATGCTAGGAACAGACTTCAGGTTATTGCCTCTTCAAAGGAAATATATAGATCTTGTTGGGTTTAGGATGTATATAGCAATGGGCCAGGCATCGTTTGTGTCAGAGGAAGAGGCTGGCACAGTCAAGAACAAGAAGAGTGAGATGGTCAGTGTGACTAAATTCTGTGTGGTCAGCGTGTGTGTACTGGGTCGATGTCCACTGTGTGGAGTAGTTCACAGTGATCTGTTCTTACTGTGTACTGAAGACCTGGAATGTGCCATACATAACAAGTTTTTCCTTATGGGCAGACGACGTTCAGGACATTCCTTTGCAGGTCCTTCCATGTCTACAGTCCAATTGGAGACTCCAGAGTCAAGGCACTAATCTGCTCCAAGCCTGGAAACTATGCTGGGGCAGTGTGCTTGTTAGATTTTATTATCAGACTGAGCCAGACTAGAGTCAGCTGGGAAGAGGGACTCAAAATGAGGAACCATTTTGATCAGGTTGACTGTGGGCGTGTCTGTGGGTTTTATAGATTGTTAACTGAGATGGACAGAATCGTTTCATTGGCTGGGACTTGAACTCTGTAACAGAGAAGAAACCTGGATCATAAGAATCAAGCAGGCAGCATGGGAGCATTCACATCTCTCCACTCTTGACAATGGATTTGATGTGACTAGCTGACTGAGTTTCTGCCTTGATTTCCCCAAGATGGACTATAACCTGGAAATGTGCATTAAAATCAATTCTTACTCTCGTAAGATGCTGGGCCTGGGGCCTGGATGTAAGGAAGATGCTAAGACACCACTCTGTGACACTGGGGTTGCCACAAGTCAGGGAGATGTGAGAGTATTGAATACCATGCTCAGCAGCAGCACATCAGTCCCAGAGCGAGTGCTCCTGCTTCCTTCTGAGCCCAACCCCGTGTTTCCCCATCACTATATTACAGAGACACACAGATACCCATTGACCCACACAGCATGTCATCCTGTCCACAAGTCCCTCTGTGTACTGTCTTGCCATAGCAAATGCTGCCCTAATTTCCTCTAATCTATTAAATAAAACAAGCTTCGCTTCACTGGAAATTATTTCTGTATGGATTTCCTGACTCTAAGAATTTTGAAATATGGGGAAATGGATTTGGAATCACAGCCCTAAAGATGAATCTCAACCTTATGGTGTATCCTTCATTGCAGGTCAGGAGAGTCTCCTTAAAGGTCAAAGCAGACAAGCATTTTACCTGCCCAGTATGGTGGGTGGACATAATAATTGGCAATGTGTCCACTAGTCTGTCTAGTTCTAGGTTGCTCTCTAACTTCTGTGCTTCCTCAGAAAGACTTCTGGAAACCGAACTTTGACAAATTTCTTCCTTTAAAAATATATAGAAGCAATTAGAATGGGAAAGTCGTCTGATGCGGTCCTCAGCCTCCTAGCTGCAGCAGACTGTCATTCTGAGCAACTTCAAAGGACTAGCCAAGGACTCTAGTAACGACATTTACAGGGATAGGATATAGGTTTGAGGAACAGGGTGTAAATGCCACATGTCCAAGGGGGGGAGACGGCAGTAGCATCCATGAAATTCTCTGCTAAGTGGCTGGCTGTTAGGGTCAGTCCTGTTATCAGAGGGTCAGATTAAAGCCAGACATGATTGAACAGGATGGTGGGGTAATATGGGGCAGAGGCCTTAGCAAATTGGCCCTTGGGGAAAAAAAACCAAACAAACAAACAAAAAAAACGACTGGCCCTGCTAGGGTCAGTCATGTTATAAGAAGGGATGGCCGCTTCAGTGGGATGTTGCTTCCAATTCATTCTTTTTCAGAATGCCCTCCCTGGTCTTTATCCACGATTAGGAATGGCCAAGGGGCTAGTCCAGTGTTTTAGAGAGTTAGGTCTAAATCCTGGGACTCCTAGAAGGTGATATTCATGTTTGATTTTTCTTTCAGTAAACTAAATGTCTCCTTTTCAACCTTGAGCTTCAAAAATCACTTTTCAGTTTCTAAACCACTTTCATTTTTTTCTTTGTTTTAGGAACATGAAAGGTTACACTTTGACATATAAACTACCACAAATATCAAACCAATTCAATAACTAAATGAGGTGGAAAATGCTGTATTTTTCTGGGAACACCTAACACTTGCAGCCTCTTACATTTTCTTTGGAAAGATGAGAAGTGCTCTGAAAATCTTAAGCCACTATTGTAAAGATGGCCTTCTGTCTGCCTTTTGCTTGCTTATATAATAGCAATAATTGTAATTTTTTAATGTGAGAATCCATAGGCACATTAGGTTTGAAAAACCTTCACTGCATGCAGATTATCGGCCATGTGACTTTCATACTGTTGTGTGTAGCATTTTCCTCTCAGGTTGAAACATTCCATCTGGCAGGGAAGGTCCATGAGACAGGAAGTAAGCAACTCAAAGCAGCTTCAGGGAGTTCCTGAAACTGAGCAGATTCACCAGGCCCCTCCCTCTCCAAGAGTATACGCACAGTAAAGACTCCCGAGAGTCACAATCAGACAGGCAAAGCTGCCAAGAGAAATCCAATGAGAAAGCAGAGTGCATCCAAACTAGAATCAAAGACTAGCTGAGCTGCTTGGGAGAGGTGCCATGTGCTCCAGGTTTCTATCTTTTGTGAGCTGTCACCCAGGCTGGTGCGGGCTTGGTGATGCAGCTGCCTTTGAGTCGTTTCTGTTCCTGTAAGTGATCTCTCTCCTACATTCCTGTAAATAACGCCAATGAAACCCATTGGTGGCTGGCATACTTCAGTTGGTTGAGTTCTCTGTCTGGGGTAAACCGATGTTTGTTCAAGTCTCTGAGGTGGACAACCCCTTTTACAACAGGAATGACTCTAATAGGGCCAGCTGTCTTGTTTCGTTTTCCAGGAGGCAGTTTGCTAAGACCTCTGCCCCATATTATCCCACCATCCTATTGACTCACGTCTGACTTCAATCAGACCCTCAGGAAGTATGCTCAGTGTCATAGACAATCAGGGTCCTTCCCAGCCGCAAGCAGGAGCTGTTCTTGCTATTTTCAGTCAAACAGACCCCTGACACAGCAAACAGACCCCTGACACTGCAGCTACAGTTGCTGACCAGATGTCATGAGCCAATCATAAGATGATTCCTGTACCAGGAAGGGTCCATACCTAACCACTTTCAGAGTACACTTAACCACAGCTGGAATCCTGCTTAAAAGGATCCTTCGACCTTCTCTTGGAGTCACCATTTGCCACTGTGTCAGCCGGTTTAAGCCCTGCATGCTGGAATTTTTTTATTAACTGCTCTTGTTGATTGCATACATAACTGGTGGTCTTTTATGGGACTTCTCGTGGACCCTAACATCCACATCTTAGGAAAAAATACTTACTGAAGCATTTATATTTTTATGGGGAAAAACAAAACCAAATAGATAGTTTTCCCTATAGATCTCCCAGAACAAAAACCTCTTTCTCTTATGATCTTGAGGCAAGTTAGAATATACAGTAATAGGTTTCCTGAAAGTAGGCAAATGATCCAAAGATAGAGCCCTAGACATCCCCTGCAGAAGGACCCAGCACTGTGTGTCACAGAAAGTATTTTTTTAGAAGGTGGCATTGTCTGACAAGACACAGCATGGTTCTCTCAATAGAAAATGAGTGAATGTGACCAGACTAAACAAGAGAGCATTGACTGAATCTTTTATTCCATCTACCATCATTTCCTGTCTGCACAACATCAATAGTTTTCTGAAGGCTAATGTGGAAATCAATGTCTAAAATCTGATTGAAAAAGTGAGAGCTTAACCCTCTGACCTCTCACGTTTACATTCCAAGGTGGAAACAGCTGTATCATATTCCAAAGTAAAGAATACAAGAAAAGGCTAATTTCAGTGCAGTTGAAGCCTATGTCCTCTGTCATTGGCAAATGTTTATCTTCAATAAGTCTGTGAGATTTGAGATGACAGACAGATTTCTGCTCCTCCATTGGGAATGTTTATTTCAGCACTGATTGGATTTTTTAAAGCCCAGATTAACCAGCTGGTAACTTACACAAGTTTTCCAGGGGACATTTTTTTGAATTTGAGAGTTTTCATCAAACCTAAGTCCTGAGATTAATATCTGACAGTCAGAAAACGGAGATTCTAGTTGTATGTCAATCATCTGAGGGGCCCAGACTAACCCATAGCTTCTACTTCAGTACACACTGTGGCTTCAGTTACATATAAGACTGGAGGAATCCATGCAGGAGTCTGAGAGTGTCAAATTTATCTGCACTGTGACAAAAGAAAACAGTCCCAACAATGACCTGTTGGTGGAGAATGAGCAAGGTCATTAAAGTTATGCCTAGGTGTTTTCTAAAGAGAAGAATTAATGTCTCCAATGAAAAAAAAAATGGCCACCTGCAGATTGCTTACTAAAAAAAAAGGGAAAAACACTAACACTTACTAAGGAACATGTTCAGATCTTTAGATAGTGGTTACTTAATTTCCATTTAGTACATAAGAAAAACTATACTCAAGGAAATAAATGATTTTCTATTTGAGATAGAATCTTGCATATCTCTGGCTGGCCTTACTATGTAACTGATAATGACCTTGAACTTCTGAACCTCCTGCTCCTCCCTCACACGCACATGCTGAGATTACAAGCAAGTGCCACCATGCTCAGCTTTATGCATTGCTGAGGACTGACTCCAGACATTCCGGCACACGCATGAGGCAAGCGTTCTACTGCCTGAGCTATCTCGCCATCCCTGAGTTCTTTTTTCTGTACACCACCCTATTCCTTTCCACTTAGACCTAATGAGAAAATAAACATTAACAAAAATGAGTGGGCGGTTGGGGATTTAGCTCAGTGGTAGAGCGCTTGCCTAGCAAACGCAAGGCTCTGGGTTCGGTCCTCAGCTCCAGAAAAAAAAAATGAGTGAAAACTTATTTTTTTTTTTTGAGCAAAAGAATGTAGGGTTAAATAGATTTAGTGCAGAAAACCAATACTTGGTGAGGAAATAAACTAATCATCACATGAATAACAAGTATTAGTTTATCCCTACTATCTAAGAAAATGAAAATGACCACAGGGTTAAAAAAATTCAAGTAAAGGAAAATCTTTGGAGTCTGGAAGAAATATGGGATACAAATTAATGTTTTTACAAAATTTTCATTTATCTTTTGGAACATGAGGAAAGCAAGCATGTCGATATTGAAGCCAATTTGTTTCACATGAGAGATGACACAGTATGACTGGCCATTTGAGCTGTTTCCATACAAATTTCAGAGTCAGGATTTATTAAAAACAAAAGGTAACCTTGGGGCTACCAAGGTCATTTTAAAAGACAGGAGCTTTGCCAGCAAACTCAGGTGATTGTCACTGAAAATATCAGTCTGCTGGATACCTGCATATGTGTTCACAGAATAGCTATTATCAGTGAGGCTTCCCGTAAGTGACAATGACTGGTAAGATTGCACTTTGCACACGTGGCTTCTCCAGTACCTCGAATCCCACATATATTTCCAGAATCTTCAAACTGTTTAATCAATACATGGAGTCTAATTCTATTCTCTTTCAATCTTGGCGTGTAGGTGACTTGCCTATAACCAAATAATCAATGGCCCAGTGATGATGCTAAATGACAAGTTAGGTTTTATCTTTGCTAGCTAGAAAACACTTTTACTGATTCCTGCCTCTTTGAAAGAAGTTCGGCTGAACTGAGTCAATCTTCTTTCAAGATGTCCAAGTCAGTTCTCCCTAGACAGGCAAGGAGACATTCTGAGATGACCTGAATGGAATGAATTACCTTCTCAGCACCAGGCATGTGCCAGCCCCTGTGTTTCTAACTCTAGGCGTTATCAGACTGGAACTTCCAGAGCCAAGATGGCCCTGCCAAGACATCGGTAAGTCCCGGCCTAGAGACACCAGAGAGATAACAAAACAATTGTTCTGGCTTCAGGCTCTGAGTTTCGAGTCGATCATATTTTGCCCAGCAATCACTAATAAGAAATATGACCAAAGCCCTGAATATAAGAAAAGAGAGGACAGAGAGGAGGGGAAGGGATACACCCACATGTATTGCCTGGCATTGTTTGTATGTGAGTCCACCTCGCACTGCTTGTGGATCTGCAGAGCAAGGCTGGAATGTCCAAGATGAGAGCTTTAGAACTGCATTCTCATTCTGAAGAACATATGGAGCTATCCAGTGTGCGGAAGCACTCCTGGAAAACCAGTCATGGTCCATGCTCTCACTATAGGGAATGTGCTTTGTGAACTCCAGCTGCCGAAGGATGGAAAAAGAAAAAGACCAAAAATGAATCCATTTTGAAGCTTCTTACACATTCTCTATATTCAGTCTCAAAAGCTAAAGAACCAGAGACAAAAACCAAAAAACCCAATTCCAGAAACCCAGCAGGGCCAGTGAAGATATCTAGCATGAAAGGCATGCATAATGTAGTGTGTACTTTGATATTTCAGTCAGGTCAATATAAGAGTAAAGGAGGGAGTCTTCCTTGGTCCTAAGAATGCCATATCTCAAATTCAAGGAGTTAAAGAAGACTCTGATCTTGCTATGTTCATTAATAAAATAACAACCAAGGAATTGTTGTAAGGAATATGTGACCTATATAGTCCAAACATTAACCAAATAGGTGTACACTTTGCTGTTTGTTGAGTGATTGGTCAGTTTTATTGCTTCATCTTATATATAGGTGAAAAAAAAAGCACAAAACAGAAAAGTGACTGTAAAATCCAACATGTAACAGGGTCAGAAAAAAACAGCTTCCAATTTGGGAACATTATAGTTCTCTGACCAAATTGTCCATAACTTGGAAAGAGAATTAAGTTGTTTCTCCCACCTTGATCTCCTGTGCATTGGGTTTTTTTTTTTTAACCTCAGTATGGGAAGGGAAACTTTATTTCAAAAGTCATTAATTAATTACTGAATCAAAAATTCAGCACAATTCAGCATCAACTCTGTAGAATTCATACTCTCATTGACGTCTCCGAATTTGTTTTATTTTGAACATTCCAAGGAGCTGGGAGAACAAGAGGCAGTGTTGGCCTTCTCTCTAATAAGTTCTGTAAGAGATAGAAAACTTTGCAGAGACAGTACCAGGATACCTCAAGCCCAGTACCCCCAAAAGTACATTTCCAATTCCACTCTTAGGAGAGGATTCAGTGTCTGCTCTGATACCAGCTTCTTGCAGAAAAGCCAGACCAAAAGTAATGATCCAGCCAGCCACAGACCCGAACATTGCCTTGATTGTATTGTCACTGTGAACTTGTTGTTTCCTGGATTCTACAATCTCACACAACACTTCTGAGACCCTGTGTCCTCAACAGACAGTCAATGGACAACTTCAATTCTACAGGCTGGTTTTTTGTTTTTTTTTTTTTTTTTTTTTTTTTTTTTTGTCTTTTGATGGACACACTTGGGAGCTGCTTTGAAATAGCTAAGTAGATCTACTTGATACAGCTATCCAACAAAAATATTCTTAAAAATAAATACAAAAGGAAAGGCTACTGGGATTCAACATTTCAAGATCATCTAATTCAAATTCAGTTAGAAATTGAAAGATGCACAAAATAGCCCTTGAAACTCACAAGTAGTTTTCAAAATAAAGTTGGGAGCTTTTTTTTAACTCCCCCCAAAACTACTCAGCTCCATTTTTCTACCTCCTTCCTCACAACCTCTTCTGTCTTAGAAGCCTAGCTTTTCCAGTATAGAAGAGTTAGTGCATGAACATATAAATATATAAACACCTTGCATACTCAAATGGCTGACTTAACGATGTCTTTTTACATTTGCTGTTCTTAGAAACAGACATAAATCTAGCAAATGCTTGCAGGCTTCTCCATTAGGTAAATGTGCCTGAATGGTGTTCATTATGTTGCGCATCCCCCAGTCACCACTATGAACGCACATTCCCATCCTTCTTGAGTCCTGCATAGCTTTATCTATGCTGTCACCCTGATACTAGACTGCCAGAAAGAAACCCAGAGGCTGGATAAGCTTTTCCTTACAAAACAAAACAAAACAAAACAAAACAACCTAGAAGTTGAAAAAAAAAAAAAGCATGTTTGTTTTGTTGTTTTTATTCTTTTCTCATACAATACATCCTGACTTCAGTTTCCCCTCCCTCTACTACTCCACCCAATCCCTTCTCTCAACCCCTCTCTCCCCCAGATCCACTCCTCCTCCATTTCCCTTCAGAAGAGAGCAGGCCTCTCAGAGATATCAACCAAACACAGCAGACCAAGATACAAGTCTAGGCACAAACCCAGTAGGAGGAAAAGGATCCCAAGAGCCAACAAAAGAGGCGGAGACATCCCACACCCACTGCTAGGAGTACAAGAACACCAGGCTACACAACCATAACATACATGGTGAGGACCTAGCACAGACCCATGCAGGCTCTGTGATTGCTGCTTCGGTCTCTGTGAGCCCCAGTGAGTCCTGCTTAATTGTTATGCAGGCCTTGTTCTCTTGGTATTCTGATTTGTTTTAAAAGCACAAGAATGAGGTAGTTCATTATATCCTTGCCTGAAAGAGAGTTAACCATACTAAAGAGTTGCATATTTCAGCTTAGAAGATAAAAAGAAAGGGATTTGTATGCATGACTTAGTTTGAGATAGAGAGATAAGCCTGGAGCAGGAGCCATGTTGTGCAGGAAACAGAACGGAACAATTTTAATTGTCGGTGTGAGAAGGTAAACAGTACATATTCCTATTGAAAGTCCTTGGAAGGGAGGATCCTCCTTCTCTCATACCCAGGCTCACACCTCCCACTGCTTGTGGATCTGCACAACATGGCTCAACTGTCCAAGACGCAAGTCTTAGAACAGAGTGCTCTCATTCTGCAGAAAGCTTGGTCACATCTGGGGCTACAGAAGTTTGTGGAGGCACTCCTGAAAAGCCAGTCATGGTCTATGCCCTCACCTTGGGAATTCTTATTTTTGGAGAAGATATATGCAGGACTGCTATGCTGAGGTGACTTGCAGTTTTATGGATTTGGATATTGTCCCTCCCATTTTCCATGTGCTCATTATTGATAGTCATAACTGAATACTGAGGATACTGGACAACAAATCACTGATGGACCACCTGACTCCATCTTAAGATTAGAAGCCATCTTACTACAAGGTCAAAATAAGTTCATTCCTGTTTCTTATAAAATTTGGATTTGACCAGGTCTTGACCCATTTTCTGGAATTTGACAGGTTCCGTACCTTATACCCTGACCACCACCCTGATGAGATGTTCTGCCAAATAATGTTAAAACATTCAGTCAAGTTCCTATGTAACCAAATTCTTCTGGAAATCCTTGAAAATCCCCAATCTTGCAGTTTTTTTTTTGGGGGGGGCGCTATATAAACCCCACTGTCTCCTATGTTCGCTGCCATTTTCTCAAACCCCACTTCAGGGAGATAGCCCTATCTGATAGAAAATAAAGCTTGTATAATTTGACCAAAGAATTTGGGTAACGGTCTTTACTCTCTTTGCGTGGGAATAGCATCATAAAACCATTTGTCTGGATGTTCTCACATACTCACAATGTCTACTACGGATCAGGTCCTGTGGAAGTGATGGGGATAGAGTCATGGAGACACAGTTAGTGCCCTTAGGGGGCTCATTATCTAGGAAAGAAAGGTCTGCTCTAGCATGAGGTAGTGGAGTAGGTCTATCAAACACATCTATCACATCCTGAGTAAGGAAAACCCCCAGTCTACAATGGTCCATATTTCTCATCTGGGAAGCATTAGTTAAAGTAATTCTGCTCTCCACTTTTGGCCTAGTCTTCTATGAAACTGAAAATCATGCACCTGATGTCTGCAGGCTCTTTTTTAAAAACCAGGTTCACCCTTTATCCTTCCGCTAGTGACACCCACATCTCCTTGTAGATTGTAACTCAACTCTACTGCTGTGGATATCGCTCTGTATAAATAAAATGCTGATTGGCCAGTATCCAGTCAGGAAGTATAGGCAGGACAAGCAGAGAGGAGAATTCTGGGAAGTGGAAGGCTGAGGCAGAGAGATGCTGCCAGCTGCCGACATGAAAAGCAAGATGTTAAGATACCAGTAAGCCACAAGCCACATGGCAACTTATAGATTAATAGAAACTGGTTAATTTAAGATATAAGAACAGCTAGCTAGAAGCCTGCCACGGCCATACAGTTTATAAATAATAAAAGCCTCTGTGTGTTTACTTGGTTGAGTCTGAGTGGCTGTGGGACTAGCGGGTGAGAGAGATTTATCCTGACTGTGGGCCAGGCAGGACCAGGAAAACTCTAGCCACACTCTACTGTCAACAAGGTTTAGGGTTTGAGAAATACCCCTGGGAAGGACACACCCAGCAGAGTTGTACGTGTGTCCTGGGATGTAAGACCACCTTCCAGGACACAGATTCAGCCAGAAATGTAGATGTCATGGATGGATTTAGTTCATCTGAAGAATGGGCTCTTCACAAGCTATCACAAGAAACTAAGGAGAGATTAAGAATAAGAACTCTAAACCCTCCAAGTCTTTGCAACAGAGGTTAAAATTTTGTAAACTATCAAGGAATCTTGAGAACTGCTTAGTTTTAAACTTCTTTAGGGATGCTGTTAAGTCAGGTTTGGAGAATACTGCCCTGGAGGCAAACATTCTTTGTCAGAGTGAGAAACTTTGCCACCTAGACTATCTCTCAAGGCTGGGTAACGATCAATCACTAAAAGGGTGTTGTGCCGTCCTCAGACATGACCTAAAGCTATTATGGGGCTAACAGGCATGTTCGTGAGTGGAGAAGGCCAAGAGAAATACGGCACCTCTTAAACCAGAAAACCCAGACACAGAGTTCCTCTCTCTCAGCTTAAACAAAAAGAATCATTGTCAACCTAGAGTTAAAAAAAAAAAATCTGTCACATAAGGAAAAGAGAACAATAAATTAAGAGAAAAATCCCTTGTTTTTTAGCTAAGCATAATAGCAGAGCTAGATGGAGGTAAGAATGTCAAAATATAATTTCAGAGTTAGAAATACAACTTTCATAATATTTCAGAATAAAAACGTGTCACTTAGCTAGTAGAGGATCTGGCCAGATAAATCCGGCTTATAAGAGAATTCAAAAATACATACAGATGAATATGGATGCATAGGATGGTGCGAGAAAGCTTGGGGATAATGGTTGTTGGGCTAGAAACGTAACTCATGTTCCAGAGCAATGAGACTTCAGTGTATGATTTTATCTTTTCTGACGAGAACACTTGATCTCTACAGGACAAAATCCCACAATTAAATGTATAACTTCTTAAAGCTTGTGTTAGTAGCTTCTAGAGCAGTGGTTCTCAACCTCTGGGTTGAGACCCTTTGGGGTCAAATGACCCCTTCACAGGGGTCACATATCAGATATCCTACATATCAGATATTTACATTACATGGGATGTGATGGTTGGAGTCACTACAACGTGAGGAACTGTATTAAAGGGTAGCAGCGTTAGGAAGGTTGAGGACCACTGTCCTAGGGGAACTTAAAAGACTATGGCTGTAGAGTACTAAAGGGTCTTTTGATGGGCCATGATTTGGAAAAGGTAGATATCAACATTTTTTTTTTTTTTACTTATTTCCAAGTTTGGGGTAATTTTTCTTACCTCTGGTTGTCAACACTGTAGTAAAGTTGACACTTTACCACAAAAAGGCTTGCCTCTTGGTGTGCCAGCCTAACTGACTTACCAACAGCAATATGGTACAGCATTTAGTACAACTAATCTAAGGTAGTGACCCGTGGGCTGTAACTCAAGGGGCTTTGTGATGCTCTTTAGTAAGCTTTTAAGAAGGTTTTTGGTTTTTTTGCATTTCTACTCCAAGGCTAAGAAACCAAACCCTAAATATTCATTCTCCCACTATTTCATCTGATTAATCTGTACATGGGAGTGAATTCCTCTTTCTTCGGTGTCCCCCAAATCTTACTTCTTCCCTTTTGGTATTTAGAAATAAGAGTCTTACTCTACAGTCCAAACTGGATTAAACTCACTGTAACCCAGGCTAGCCTCAAACTCCTGACCGTATTTTCACCTCACCCTGCCAAATGTTAGGATTTCAAGCCAAAGCCACTATGACCAGACGCCTCCCAAATTTTCTAAAGTACTTAGCCTACCAGGAAGTAGGCCTCTTCTGATCACAAAGTTGGAATTCTTTCAGCGTAGAACAGGCACCAGAACAGACCTCTAGAGGGATGTTTTGCATGCCAGTTCCACTCAGGAAGTATGCTCTAATTCCATAATGGTGAGTTTATCATAACTAATAAATGAGATTTCTTTTCAAAGATTACCAGCAGGAATATACTTCATTGCACCAGCATCTCTGTTATTGGATTTTTGGAAACAAACATTCTACAGAACGTAAAGGGACCCAAATAAAACTGGGGATTTTTGATAGACAGGTAAAACACTGTATCTTTTTTTTTTTTAAGTTTTCTACTAGGAGGAGAGTTAGAGATCAATCAGGAAGAGAAATAAAAGACCTCTACATATATCCATAACAGAGCATTAAGAACAGAGCCAGCGACACTCCGGGATGAATGACCACAATTAGATTGCATTTATCAGTTCATTTAGTTCTGTGTAATTAATTTTTGTTTAGCTGGAGCTTTTGTCTGCAGCCTGCTATCATAAATTCATGTGGGTTTTTATTTTTGCTACAAAGAACTCAAAAAATAGGTGCCCCCTGGTGCCCTGTATCCGTTGTCTAAGTGATATCAGTGAAGAACTTATCTCTATGTCAATTCTTTCTAGTGGAGTTTAAAATACCCGGCACAGGGCTGGGGAGCAAGTGTTAGGACCTCGGTTTGAATACCTAGCACCAATTTAAAGAGGCATGGGAGCTGGAGAGGTAGCTTAGCAGTTAAGAGTGCTTGCTGCTCTTCCAGACAACCAGAATTTGGTTTCCAAAAATCACATCTGAGGCTTCACACCTGACTGTAGCTCTAGCTCTTGGGGGCCCTATGCTTTCTTCTCCTGAACTCTTCAGGTTCCTGAACACACATAACATTCATTTCCACATATATACACAGATATCTACACATAAGATAAATTGGGCAGTGGTGTGACCATATGTACTTAAAACCCCAGTGCTGGAACCACTGCTGGGGATAGTTTGGGAGAGGTAGACACAGGAGGCTGACAAACTTGCTGCCAGACCAGGCAACCTAGCCAAGAAAGTGGTCCAACGAGACACCTTGCAACAAGGGAATATGTGGAGTGTGAGAGAGGAAGAAGATTCCTGGCATCCTTCTCTGAACTCCAGACCTGCACATACAGGTGCACACACTTGCATACATCTCACTCACACCCCCACACAATACCTGATATAGTTCTTTCCACACACCTCTGAAACTGTCCCCGCAGAAACTTCAGTTTCTGTTCTGTAGCTTGTATCAAAGCCTCAAGAAACACATGAGAGGAAAGTAAACCCACCCTTGATGAGAGAGGTGGGGGAGAGGCAGAGGGAGAAGGGGAGAGAGGGAGGGAGGGAGAGAGAGGG
>CABHPH010134983.1:0-13324 GCA_902168325.1 Peromyscus nudipes | reverse complement strand
GGTGCATGCCTTTAATCCCAACACAAATGAGGCAGAGGCAGGTGGATCTCTTGAGTTCAAGGCCAGCCTGGTCTACAGAGTGAGTTCCAGGATGGCCAGGGCTGTTATACAGAGAAATCCTGTCTGGAAAAAAATCATGGGGGGTTTTGGGGGGAGAGTATGGCTGAGTGGAATGAATGTTCTACCAGAAAGCATGTCAGTAATAGGGAACATTCATTCCACTAAGATAGCCATACTTTTGATTACTTCCCCTGGGGAAGGACCATTTTATTCTAAGTATGATCAAGACTTCCATTAGAAAATCATTCTGGGACTGGAGAGATGGTTCAGTGGTTAAGAGCACTGGCTGTTCTTCCAGAGGTGCTAGGTTTGATTCCCAGCACCCACGTGGTGGCTCACAACCATTTCTGACTTCAGTCCCATGGGATCCAACACTCTCTTCTGGTCTCTGCAAGCACCATGTGTGCGCATGAAACACATACATACGTATATGCAGGCAATATACCCATACACATGAATAGATAGAAAAGAACTCTGGACTTTTTGGTGTCTTGATAATTAGACAGATAGTTAGAGTTCAAGCTCTGGGGTCAGACTGCATACTCTGAGACCAGCTCCCTGCCTACTGATCTCAACAGTGCACATGGCCTGTTTCCTTGTTGTTTTTTGTTTTGTTTTGTTTTAATCTGTAAAAAGGACAGTGGCATTTTTCTCGGTGTGAATACTTTACAATTGCAAATGTTCATTGTTAACCTTATGGCCTTTAACCATGCAAGAATGGCTACCCTAGCTCTGAAAGTTGCCCTGACCCCATCTGTTGTCGTGGGTTTTTACTCTTTTGGGGGCCCACTACCCAGCTCCCAAATAAATCACACACAGAGGCTTATACTTAATTATAAATGTCTGGCCTTAGCTTGGCTTGTTGCTAGCCCACTTTACTTAACTAGTTATCCCGTCTAACTTTTGCCTTTGGGCTTTTACCTTTCTCTATTTCTATTTCTGTATACTTTTCATTATTTCTTACTCTGTGGCTTGCTATGTAGCTGTATAGCTGGCCCCTGGTGTCCTCCTTCTTTGGCTACTTCCTTCTCATTCTCTCCTCCCAGCTTTCTCTTTCTATATATTTTCTCTGAGTGCCAGCCCCGCCTATTTCTCTCTCCTGCCTCTCCATTGGCCATTCAGCTCTTTATTAGACCATCAGGTGTTTTAGATAGGCACAATAGCAAAGCTTCACAGAGTTAAACAAATGCAATATAAACAAAAGTAACACATCTTAAAATAATATTCCCGAAACCTGTCCAGTTTGTCTCATGATAGAGGATGCAGAGGGCTGCTTTTTAAATTGTTTTGTATGCATGAGTGTTTTTCATGCATGAACATCTGTTCGCCACATGTGTGCCTGGTGCCCATAGAGACCAAAAGAGTGTGGGGCGTTTACCCACCAACCCCACAGCTTCCCAGAGTTTTCTTGAGTGTGAGCAGCAGGAAATATTAGATAGAAGGATTGTTGCGGAGAATCTTGCGGAGATAAACAGATAGAAAATAAAGGATAGCCTCGAGAGGGCCTGGAACCTATTCCAACGGGCCCCGACTGTCTCTGTCCCAGGGTTTTTATAGAGACACCAAGGGGTGGAGCAAATGACCTCCTCCCCCAGCATAGCCAAGTGCAGACCATCTCAGACACCTGCACTCAGGCCCGTGGTCCTAATCATCCTCTATGCAAACCTGCTGGGTAAAGCCACGAGGAACCCGAGAACGGGCTCCCACAAAAGAGGACATCAAATTCCCTGCAACTGGAGTTACAGGAGCCACCATCTGGCTGCTAGGAACTGAACCCAGGTCTTCTGGAAAAGTAGCCCATGCTCTTACCACTGAGCTATCTCTCAGCCCCAACTTTCTAACTATTAAGTATGCTAATGCAATCAAGTTGACCTTAGTACATAAAGAGAATAAGTGCTAAGAGAGTGTCTTAGGGTTTTTATTGCTATGAAAAGACACCATGACCTCAGCACCTTTTATAAAAGGAAAACATTTAATAGGGGCTTGCTTACAGTTTCAGAGGTTTAGTCCATTATCATGACAGGGAGAATGCCAGGAGACCTGATGCTGCAGGGGCAGCTGAGAGTTCTACATCTGGATCAGCACAAGGAGACTGTGTGCCACACTGGACATAGCTTGAGCATATATGAGACCTCAAAGCCTACCCCTGCAATGGCACACTTCCTCCAACAAGGCCACACCTCCTACTAGTACCACTCCCTCTGGACCAAGCATTCAGACACGTGAGTCTATGGGGCCATTCCTATTCAGTCCAGCACAGAGAGGAAATCTGAAGATTTTGCAGTGGAGTTCTAAGGTAGTAATCCTCTCTTCAAAAGAGAAATTCAAACAACAGAACTGCTTGAATAGTCTCCAGTTGTTTCTGGAGCTGAATTAACTCTATCATCTCATCACTCTGCTCTCTCTATCCAAGGATTTCTTGTTGCTGTTACTGTTACTGCATATGGATAGATACCAGAACTAGGGGGTTTTGAACACACAGTCTTGCTGATAGATGCTTAGAACGTCTCTCAGAAGTCTAAAGAAGTCTTGATGGTTTCCTGAGTCATGTTTAGAAATGGTCTTGTCATTCTCCAGGCAGTGATAAAGTGCCCAAGTGTGTATTTTTTTAAATATGTAGCTATAAATCTCTATGGTTAAAGATTTTTTTAAGGCTGGGAACTCTGTCCTTTTGAAGCACTAATGGAGAATAAAGGCAGCTAAGTCTTTCTGCCATAAGGGTGCTTCTTTCTGATTCTGCATCCTCTTCCCCTAAACTGCTGCTTTTTAATTGTCTATTTGCAAGTGAAGAACAGTGTGAAGAAGCCGGTTTGAGATTATAACATAATTACATCATTTACCCCCTTAAAACACTAGAGCAGCCAGGTATGTGGTACACGTCTTTAATCCAAGCATGGGTGGCAAAGGCATGTGAATCCCTGTGAGTTCAAGTCCAGCCTGTCTACATGGTGAGTTCCTGGACAGCCAGAGCTGAAGAGAGAGAGTCTGTCGTTGTCCCCCCCTTCCCCCAAAGAAGCACTAAATTATGCTGTTTAGGGCAAGAAAGATACCTAGGAGATCTTGAGGGGAGCGCCCGCCCCTTTTTCAGCTCTCAGGGAACAGACCATGGCAGTGTCCACAAGTTTACTGCTGCAGACTGCTCCAGGAGGTTTGCTTCTGTTAGGAGATGACGGTTTCCAAGTGAGTGCAGACACTTTTAGGAAAATATATTCAAACATGAGCTCATGGCCTAAACAACAACCTGAGGATTTATGTAAGTGATTATCTTCTTTCAGGTCATCCAGTGTCTTTCAGCGTATAAGCGCTGTTTCACCCTGAGCATCTCTGGTCTTTCAAACTCCCACGCTCAGCTTGTTCTTTTTGTTCCTCTGCTGGTACCAAATGTGATTCCTCTCTTATAGAACCCAGATGTGTGGTTTTTGGTTTGGGGTTTTGTTTTTGTTGTTGTTTAATGTGGGAGTATAAGTCCTTTAAAATCAAATGTTTTTTTTAAAGGCCAGAGAACAGAAAGAGCCTCTGTGTTCTGGCCCCATATTGCTGCCAAGTGTGCGCTGGATCAAGACCAGTCACTTTCTGCCCCCACATGCATCGTGTGCTCTCCTGACCTGCTCTCCAGGGTCTTCATCTGTTTTCTACTTGCCAGACTCCATTCCTTCCCATGCAGCCCAGATGTGAGAAGAAGTTCCTTGACAGCTGCCCCACGCAAGGCAGACACCACCTCCCCAGTTCTTGCTGCGTGTCCCCTAATTAACACTAGCCACATTTGCTTTTCATTTTACTTCTGTTACTGTCGTCTCTCTCTTGATTGTGAGTTCTTTGAGTTTAGGAACTGGTTCTCATTCGTCCAGGGAAAACTAGCAAAGGTTAATATTTGAACAGATTTAAGGTTTATAGTTCTACATTGACTGATGAATATACAGAATGGTATGTTTAAAGGCATTTGTCTGCGTTTACAAGTGAAAGTCTCAAGTTCAGGGCAGCATTATTGCCATGTGGCAATTTCCCAGAGCCTCACAGCTTTGCAGAATGAAAATACCTCAGTATAAGTCTGTCTTTGTTCACTCACAGCTGAAAGTCAACAGGACTAACCTGAGGCAAAACTCGATAGAATGATTGTCTTTATTATCTGGCCATCTCTTTTTTCACCTTCCTTCTTAGCAATGTCTATATTTAGACATTGACTTTTTATCTCATTCTGATCTTTTTATTTTGTCAGTTCTGAATGCATCCAGTCATACTGAGCACTTGATTTTAAACCTCCTATTACTGAGTGTTGAAATCCCTGCACAAGGTATTTGAGTGGGCAGTTTTCCATGGGAGGAAGAGAAGTTGCTGGATTTTGACCATTTATAGATTGGCCCAGACAAAACCTAATCGGTTTGGTTTACTGGAAGGTTTGTCACCAGGACGACCATCTCTGCCTCTGGCCGGTGAGCAGTGCTGGCCCTGATGGCGTTTATTGGAAATCTGTTCTAAAAACTAGCCCGGCGGTGGTGGTGCACACCTTTAATCCCAGCACTCGGGAGGCAGAGGCAGGTGGATCTCTGTGAGTTCGAGGCCAGCCTGGTCTACAAAGTGAGTTCCAGGAAGGTGCAAAACTACACAGAGAAACCCTGTTTCAAAAAAAAGAATTGAAGGTGGCCTCTATAGGTGACCACGTTCCCTTAGGTGGAACCAAGACCATTTCTGGCTAGTCCATCTGGTGTCATTACAGATCAGAATAAGGAGTTTATCCCTCAGATGTTTTTATTTTTATGTTAGAAAATTGTGGTAATTTACAAGTGTAGTCAAGGAATTTGTTGCTACCGTATGCCAGGAGATGGTCACAATAAAAAGTGTGAATCATTGCTGTCTTAGATGTGAATATGGCTTCCATATGGCACCACCACTGCAAAATGGGCACACTTGGGAGGGAACTACACTCCCAGTGTTGCAGACCTATGTGTGTGTGCTGCTTTCTCTGTAGAACACATAAAGTGTGGTGTGCTTCTCCTGGTCCTTGGAGGCACTAAGATTTTCATCCTTTAGACTATGGTTCCCTGAAGCTTTTCAGACTAGGAAAAGATGTCATAGGCTCCCTTGTTAATTAGTGTGGCTCCTGTTCAGTACATTGAGTCAGTAAGCTACTCAGTGCCTGGGACCACCAAATGTTGTCAGTCAAGTCTTTAACTTACCAGTGGGATGAACTTAATTTATACTTTGAGATGGTCAGAAGTCAGTCTTTGCATTTTGTTATCCCCAAAGTGCAAGCTGTGACTCTTAAACATCATTGTCTGCATGAGACTCTAATGTAGTTGTCATGAGGTGTTGTAAAGAGAACTTTTAAAGCAGTTACTCAGTTTGTAAGTAGAGAAAAAGATTGATTTTTTTAAAAAATGACTGATTAGTGGAAATGACTTTTGAACAGGTCAACCTGCATGGCAGATCTCTCTTAAATGGCTTCATGTCACCTGAATCCAGTCTTTTCATTTACTGTCCTCTTAGAAAAACTTATTTCCACTTTCCCAAGTGAGAAGATTGAGTTGTGGAAAAATTAAATGATTCTCTTAGGCTCATATTTTGTAAATGGCAAAGCTGGAATTTGAACCAATATCAATGGAATCCAGGACACTATTGACTGACAGGTTACCTCTTCCAGGTCTAGTGGTTTCAAAATACTGTCTAGTGTGCTAGGAAAAAAGAAGGAAGCTTGCACACTCCTTCCTTTCTTAAATGGCTCTTGCTCTAAAGTCCTCAGAACTTAAACCATTGTTATTAGTACCATGACTGTTGGATTACCAAGTAAATATAGTAAAAACAGTAATATAAGATATATAATTATTTCCATTTGGAATTTTTACCCAGTTTCTGATCTTGCAAATTTAAATCAAGTTTGATATCATAACTGAAGTTAGAGCTACATATATTGCGGGAGAGAAGTAGAATGGAACAGCAAATGGCTTTGTCTATGTGGTTTTTTTGTTTGTTTGTTTTTAGTCTGTGTCAAATCTGGAATGCTTTAGTAATTTTGATGAAATAGTTGTGTCATTTTGAAGTTATTCATTGATCCATTTCTAAAGATAGTCATTAGAAATGTGTCTGACAGCTAATAGGTCTAAAGTACTTTCTGAATAAAAGAAGGAATAAAAGTTGTAAGGCTGGGGCTTAACCAATTAGAGTCTCCTGGGCTTCCAAGGACTTTGGTCATTATGAGTCTTTCCTTTTTAAGTTATGGCATGTCACATTGACTAACATACTTCCATTCCTTCCCATGTTTCATAGCTCCCGAGCATTATTTCTTACTTATTGGTCAGCAGATATTTTGCTAAGTATCTAAGCATATTAAGCCATGGAACATTAAAAAACCAACCAGAGATACTGCTTTTAGAAAATAGATTAAGCTGGTGTAGTGCCCTGTTTTATGTGGTGTAAGAGATTGGCATAGGCAGTAAATAGTAGAGTTCATAAGTCCACTGATACAGTAAAGTCAGGTGGAGGGTCTAGACATGTGGGGGGAGTCCAGGCAGGAACAGCAGATCACAGGTGTAGATATAACAGTCTTATTAAATAAGAAACACAGAGCCAAATGCAGAGTTAAAAGCCCAAGAGGTCAGAGCAGTAGCTAAGAGCTGAGACTAAAACCCTTTCTTACCCTTCGCTGCCGTCCTTCCCCTGAGAAAGAGGCCTACTTCCTGTGTATCTGTCTTTTTATTGACTTTCTGTTCTGCCTTCTCATTGGTTGTAAACCCAACCACATGACCTCCTCGTCACTGCCTGTCTATACAGACCTCTAGGTCTCTGGTTGGTATTGAGATTAAAGGCTTGTGTCTCCATGCTGGCTGTATCCTTGAACACACAGAGATCTGCCTGTCATGTGATCGGGATTAAGGGCATGTGCTACCACTGCCAGACTTCTGCTATGGCTTGCTATTAGCTCTGACCCCCAGGTAACTTTATTTATTAACATACAAATAAAATCACATTTCAGTACAAATAAAATATCAACATAACAGGCAAAGTGGTAGGAAGGGTACTTTGTAAACAAACCATCATGAGTAAATAGATGAAGGAACACGTTAAGGCAACAGCCTGTGAGTAAAGCTGGCTGTAGAGTATGTCGGTGCTGGGCTGAAGACTAGCCTTCATCTACTGGTAGTCCCTGGTGAGTGCCCTTTACTATATAGGAATTTCCTAGGTCTTCTCTAGGGCTTTATCCTTGACACACCCTCCTCATTCAGTAACTAACTTAAATCTTTTTAAATATATATTTTTAATGAGTGTTTTGCCTGCATGTATATGTGTATTATGTATGTATGTGCACCATGTGTGCCTGGTGCCTGTGGAGACCAGAAGAGAACATTGGATCTCGTGGAACTGGGGATGATTGTGAGTTACCATGAGTGCTGGAAGTTGAACTCAGGTGCTCTGTAAGAGCAACCAGTGCTCTTAATCAAAATATTTTCTTTTTTAAGATTTATTTTTGGCCTGGAGAGATGGCTCAGAGGTTGAGAGCACTAGTTGGTCTTCCAGAGGTCCTGAGTTCAATTCCCAGCAACCACGTGGTGGCTCACAACCATCTGTAATGAGATCTGGTGCCCTCTTCTGGCCTGAAGGCATGCATGCAGGCATAACACTGTATACATAACAAATAAATAAATATATATTTTAAAAAACTGCTTCATTTAAAAAAAGATTTATTTTTATTTAATGTGCTTGCATGCAGTGCCCTTGGAGGCCAGAAGAGGATTATCAGATCCCCTGGAACTGTAGTTACAGACAGTTGTGACTTACCATATGGGTGCTAGGAATAGGACGCCAGTCCTGTGGAAGGGAAGCCAGTGTTCCTAAACATGGAGCTATTTCTTTAGTCTTCCTTTAGGTGCACTTATCTCTGTAACTCTTTGCCCCCTACATTTTATCAATTTAAAATACATCAGTATAGATACATATCTATCTATATATGTATGTATACATGTGTGTAGTGTGTGCATGTGTGGAAACTCCAACATGTGTGTGTCCTCCTGAGACCAATCTCTTGAGTTTCATATTCGTGTGTGTAGCATTCCCCTTGACCACAAGTTCTCAACTTGTAGGTTGAAGGGGTTGCATATCAGATATTCATTATTATTACAATTCATAACAGTAACAAAATTACAGTTATGAATAGCAGTGAAATAATTTTATTAATGGGGGGTCACCACAACATGAGGAACTATATTAAAGGGTTGCAGCGTTAGGAAAGTTGAGAACCACTGCCCTTGACTGTCATACTTGGATGGCTGTCATTTTAGCATACCTTAACCCACTCTGGAATCCTAGTGTAACACTGAGGAAGCTATAGTTTTTTGTTTCTCAATATAGGCTAATTGTGACAGCAGTACATCAGATTAAGCACTGGGCTCTTGCAGGTAGAAGCCAGTGTGATGCACAGGAGGAATGCCATGAGTCTAAGGTCAGCCTGTGCTGCATGGTGGGTTTGAGGCCAACCTGGGCAATATAGCAAGATTCTTGCATTAAGTAAATTGATTTGTTTTTAATTCAAAGAATTTGCAAGGTCATACATGATCTGATCCTCAGAACTTTGTGGTCAGATCTTGAGACTTCTTCAGCCTCCTCTCATTCATTGGCAGCAGCCCAGGAGACCACCTTGTGTCTACCAAACAGAGCAGTCTCATCTCCAGTTTCTTCTGCATGTGAACAAGCCTTTTGCCAGATCTTCAAGTGGCAGCCTCCTTCTTATCGTGCAGTTCCTCAGTCCACGTTGCCCTCCCTGGCCCTCCAGGCTGAAATAATGTAGCCTTCCTCTCAGTGCAACTTCCTAGTTCCTTGCTGTCTTAATCACTGTTCTGTTGCTGTGAAGAGACACCATGACCAAGGCAACTCTTCTAAAAGAAAGCATTTAACTGGGGGCCTTGCTTACAATTTTAGAGCCTTAGTTCATTATCATCATGGCAGAGAGTGTGGTGTTAAAGCAGTAGAGAGGGCGGGGGAGATATTGCTGGGTCTGGTGTGGGCTTTGAAACCTCAAAGTCCACACACACACACACACACACACACACACACACACACACACACACACGCGCGCGCCACACTTCCTCCAGCAAGGCCACATCTAATCCTTGTCAAATAATGCTACTCCCTGATGGCTAAGCTTTCAAAATATATGAGCCTGTGGGGGCCATTCTCACTCAGAGCACCACACCTGCCATGTTATTTCTCAGTTTTATTCTTTTTTTTGTTTTGTTTTGTTTTGTTTTGTTTTTGTTTTTGGAGCTGAGGATCGAACCCAGGGCCTTGTGCTTGCTAGGCAAGCGCTCTACCACTGAGCTAAATCCCCAACCCCTCTCAGTTTTATTCTTAACACTTAAACTACCTTTGTTAGTTATGACTAATGCATTGTCTGTGTGCTCATCAACTAGTATAAAGTATAACATGTGGTGGTGCATGAAAAATACTTATTACGCGAATACATGTTGCTTATGATCCTGTTTTTAAATGGTGTGTGTGTTTGTCTTGTCTGTTTTGTGATTATGTGAATATGTGTGCAGAGGCCAGAGTTCTATCCCCTGGAGCTGGACTTGAGGCACTTGAGATGTGTGAGCCACTTGAGGTAGGTGCCAGGAATTGAACTCTTCACTACTGAGCCATCTTCAGCCCCTTAACTTTCTTAAGACTTTTCTTTTAGGCATGTATGGGGGTGTGCTCCATGTATACGGCACTTGTGGAGGGTCAGACCCCCTCAGAGCTGGAGTGACAGGGGATTGTGGGCTGCCCGTTGTAGCACTGGGATCCTCTAGAAGTGCAGCAAGCTGTGAACTGCTGAGCTGTCTCTCCAGCCTCTTTATAATTGAAAGGTTGTAGTCTTCGGTTTGCTTTTTAGGATTCTGTATGTCCCAGCCTAGCTTTCACTTGAGATTCTCCTGCCTTAGTCACTTCAGTGTTGGGATTATTACAGATGTACCACCATGTCCAGCTTAGTCTGATTTGATAATCAAGTTATAGGCTTTTCTTCTTTTATTCAATCCTAATGGTTTTACCCTGCTGAGCCATCTCTCCACCCCTCCTCCAAAGTTAACTCTTCAATCTTAATAAGAATGTATGTTTGGATTTTTTGTTTGTTTGTTTGTTTGTTTTTTGGTTTTTCTTTTTTTTGGGGGGGGGGTTGGTTTTTTGTTTTGGTTTGGTTTTTTTTTTTTTTTTTGGTTTTTTTCGAGACAGGGTTTCTCTGTGTAGCTTTGCGCCTTTCCTGGATCTCGCTCTGTAGACCAGGCTGGCCTCGAACTCACAAAGATCCACCTGCCTCTGCCTCCCAAGTGCTGGGATTAAAGGCGTGCGCCACCACCGCCTGGTGTGTTTTTTGGTTTTTCAAGACAGGGTTTCTCTGTGTAGTTTTGCGCCTTTCCTAGAACTCACTTTAGACCAGGCTGGCCTCAAACTCACAGAGATCTGCCTGGCTCTGCCTCCTGAGTGCTGGGATTAAAGGCGCGCGCCACCACCACCCGGCGAATGTATTTTCATAACATTTGACCGGGCAGTGGTGGCGCACTTGGGAGGCAGAGGCTGACGAATCTCTGTGAGTTCGAGGCTAGCCTGGGCTACAGAGTAAGTTCCAGGAAAGGCACAAAGCTACACAGAGAAACCCTTTCTCAAAAAAACAAAAAACTATATATATATATATATTTGGTGTAGCATATTATATGATATATACATGTGCTGTCATGCTGTAGTTGTAATCTTAAGTGTCCCCCAAAGATTTGTGTCTGAGGTTTGATTCCCCAGAGGTGTATTGTGAGGTAGGGAAATTTAAGTGCAGCCTCATGAAAGGTAGGGCTTTGCCAAGAACATGTGGCCTCAAAAAAGATATTAGGGTACCAGCTGTTTTTCCTCCCCTCTTTTGCATTGCAGCCATAAAGTGAGTGGTTCTGCCCTTCACTCACTGCTTATAATGATGTACAAGCTAATCTTGGACTAAAACCTCTAGAATTATGACTCAGAACTTTTCTCTTTGTAAGTTGAATGTGCCATGTATTTCTTATAATAATGGAAAACTAGCACAGTTCGACAAGAAATTAAAGATGTCCATACTTGTTGAAACCAAAGTTAATACTACACAGAGCAGAATTCCCCCCCCCATCAGTATTTTATATTGTTAATAGTATGGAGCAGAGTTTTCCCCTGTTATTTGTCAATATTCTATACCATAAAATGAATGGTATCCATAGCCAAGCTTCACAAGTTCATGCAATAACCCTCAAAGTAAATTTTGAGCATTTATTATGTAGCAGCAGTCAGGGATGAACAGATGAGGAAGACACTCATCTTAGAGTTGCTCACTATAGATACTGTATCTGATATTCAGTGTTCCACATAATTAAATATATTTGTATAGTCCATCTACTTCATGGACTGCAGTTACACCATTAGCCTTTAAAACTTCATTTCGTAGTCCAGAATGATGCAGGTGTATTGAGAAAACTTACTGCACACATGTGCACACACACACCCCCTCAGAAGGCTAACATGAACAAGAAATACTTTAATTTGTGAGTCTGTTGTTTACCATGATTGTCTGGTACACTCATCAGTTTGGGAGGAGGTGGGTGTGATGATGGACGGACAAATGCTATTGTTCACAGAATTTTCGGGTCTTATTATATAATTACATTGGGTACCATCTGGCTTTTTCTGTAGTGCGTTAATTACTTGTGGTTCTTCTGTTTCTGTTATTAGTGCACTTTGGCTTAGCTGCTTTTTAAATACAAACTTTAAGTGTTTGTTTTTTCATCATAAAATGTTATCCTTTGGGGTGAAATTCATGGAATGCAGCCCATGTAGGCTCTAAATGGTGAATAAATGGTGGTACAATGTACTTATTCAGATATATATATATATATATACATATACATATACATATACATATATATAATAACTACTGGTAATCATGTTAAAGAAATAATTTACTTTTTCATGAATATTTTGTTCTAAAAATTATCTCTTGGTTTTTCTCTGTTACTATGTTTTTCTTTCTTGAATTTTATAGGAATAAGTTGTTTATATTAGTTTATATTTGTTTTTTTAACTTTGGAAGATTGAAGGTATTTGTCCAGTAAGATATTGTAGATGTAACCAACCGCCTTATTAAATAATAAACACAAAGCCAATGTAAGGATGAAAGCCCAAAGAGGTCAGAGCTAAGAGTCTTACCCGCTTTTCCACCAGCTAGCTTCTCCCACCAAGAGATCTCTCCGAAAAGGAACTACTTCCTGTGCGTTCGTTTTTAAATAAGAGTCTGTTCTGCCTTCTCATTGGTTGTAAACCCAACTACGTGACTGCCTTGTCACTGCCTCTCTGTACAGACCTCCAGGTCTCTATGGTTGGTATTGAGATTAAGGGCGTGTGTCTCCAATGCTGGCTGTATCCTTGAACACACAGAGATCTACCTAGTTCTGCTTACCAAGTGCTGGGATTAAAGGCGAGGACCACCACCGCCCTGGCTTTCACTATGGCTTGCTAATAGCTCTGACCCCTAGGCAACTTTATTTATTAACATACAAACAAAATCACATTTCAGTACAAATAGAATACCACTATAGATATACAATTAATAAGCTCAAAGAGCTGGCAAGAAAAACACAAATAAGGATAATTACCATTCCTTTGTGGATATTTGAGAAAGGGTCTCATATTATAGACCCGATTGGCCTGAAAATTACTGTGTAGCCCACGCTGGCCTCAAGTTCATGGCAATTCTCTGTTCACTTACTAGCTATTGCTGTCTCCAGCAAAGGTTTCCTGTATACTTCTTAAACGATTTAATGAAAATAAATAACTGTAGTGGGTCTTTCTAAACAGTGTTACATATTATATCTGTGCACACCTTATATACAGACTTCATTGAGAACCAAGCTTAGCCTTCCTTCTCTTTAGCTCATGTTTTCATATGAGCACCTGTATTTGAACTGTGCTCTGGGTGCTTCCGAGTACCGTCAAGAAGAGCGTATGGTCTTTCCCAAGTGGGTCCTGGGTATTACAGTTCGCATGTTCTTTTCCTTGTCTTCTGCAGTTCGTCCGTTTTTTCTCTTAGAGCTGCCATTTTATCATGTTAACAGTCTCTTGCAGCCCTCTCCTTTTTGGGGAGGTGTGGGTGCAGACAGGGTTTCTCTGTGTAGTCCTGGCTGTCCTGGAACTCACTCTGTAGACCAGGCTGGCCTCGAACTCAGAGATCCGCCTACATCTGCCTCCCAAGTGCTGGGATTAAAGGCGTGAGCCACCACTGCTGGCTCTT
>CABHPH010134982.1:0-18656 GCA_902168325.1 Peromyscus nudipes | reverse complement strand
CCCTCCCTCCCTCCCTCCCTCCCTCCCTCCCTCCTTCCTTTCCTCACTCTCTTCTTTCCTTCCTTCTTTCTTCTTGTTATTATGATATGTTTAATTGTGTGTGTGTGTGTGTGTGTGTGTGTGTGTGTGTGTGTGTGTAGTGTGTGCACATACCCACAGCACAGTCACAGGATACCTGTGGGAGTCAGTTTTCTCCTTCCATCATATGGGTCACAGGGATTGAGTTTAGATTGTTAAGCTTGGTGGCAGGTGCCTCTACCTGATGAAATATATGGCCATCCCAGAGTTTTTATGTTGAGAAACCTGGATCTTTTAAAATGCCTCATAAGCAAGTAAAAGACCTCAAAAATGTATATCCACACTGTTTAGCTGGACCTTGAGCATTTTTAACCCCATAACTACTCACACCTTAAACTTCATAAAACAATGAAATGGCTGCTTAAATAATGGTGGTTTGGAACAGTGACATATTAGTATTTGGTTTTAAGCTATCATGTTCACATCCTGGTTAGAAAAGGGTCCAAATCCTTTAGAGTTAAAGATGCCCTGGGCTTGAGGTGTGGACGGACAGTACTTCCAGCCCAACACCCTAACAGATCTCTTAACACTCTCCAGAGCATTTTCCTCTATGAGGAATCATAGGTTTTTTTTTTTTTTTTAATTCTCTAGGGAGACCACTATTTATGGTACCAATATAAAGCAGGATTATTTTTTCTTATGTCAGGAAAGTTCTCATTGCCTTTTCTTTCTTTCCAGTGCTTTTCTTTCTCTTTTAAACTCATGATTGAAACCTCTGATGTATAAACATGATGACTGTGGAAATCGTTCTCACTGATTCCTGGCCTAGGGGAGGATGCATATTCTGAACAGCACAGTTCTTTGTTTCATGATAATTAAGGTGACTAGTGCAAATCCCTGGGCAAGGGCTGGGAGGAGAGACCCCAGGGCTAATCTCACCGCCTATGATATAGCACTTAGAAAATTGGATAGTACAGCTTTAGCTAAAAAAAATTTTTTTTTGGCTAAAAATACAATCAGCAATCAACAGTGGGATGATTCATGTGGGAACATTCAACTTTGAATTCTTAAAAAATTCTTGTACATGATGTTTTCTGCCAGTACCACATCTCCAAAAAAGGTCAACCAAATTAATTTATTTGTTTTTGAAAACCCAAGGACTGGTCTATAAACCTCTCCACACATGAAGCCTGCTTGTGAGAAGTGACTATGCTTCCCAGACAAGTTCTCTCATTTGGAGCGTGGAACAGGCTTGCTAATAGGCTACCCTTCAAACACACACAGGGATGACCTAACCACCCTTACCCACATCATCTAGATGCTTTGGAAGTAGGGAACTGATGATCTGGGAAGAAGAAAACCAATGGTTCCCACCACCCCTCCATCAAGGCAGGGAGGAAGGGGTGTGTATAAGAACCAGACTGTCCACAGAGGTTCCTGCTTTCTTTGTTGATCTTGAACTGAACCCTTCCCCCAGTCGACACTCCTCAGTATCAAGCAAATGAAGAGCATCTACTTACAGTCTGTTGCCATGCCAACATAGATGCATTTCTTAAAGCGACATTCCTGGCACTGGTTGCGAGTGACTTTGTCTATGACGCATTTTCCTTCATATTTACAGGAATAAGACGGATGGAGACTTTTCTGAATGGTTCTTCTAAAGAAACCCTAAGTAAGAAAGACCCAAGAAAACATTCATATTTTCTGAAACTAGATGACTCTGGAGTTTTGTGTTGACCAAGAATGAGATCAACTGTGCTGGCCTTAGCCTGGGCTGGGGCCTCCAACTTTATACCCTCAAATAGAGGATGGTGGATGCAGGTGAATCCAAGGAGCTGAGGGAAGTTTCACAGGGCTGCAAATTAGGTCTACATTGTCGGGCCATTTATTCAAGAAAACAAAGCTGACAGGCAATCTGGTTTTTGCTTTTATTTTTCTATACTCTATATGGTATAACTTTTATTTCATAGGGTATCATAATTATGTTGCTAAGCTAAGTGAATGAAAAGCTTTATTACTTTATCCTGAACAGCAGGATACTTGATTGACAGTTTCTTTATTTAAGGACACTTGCAAGAATATTTCCTTAAGAAACCTACTACTATGTACAATGAAACATACACCAAGAACATTTTAAATATATATATATATATATTCTTGTTTTTTGAGACAGGGTTTCTCCGTGTAGTTTTGGTGTCTGCCCTGGATCTCGCCCTGTAGACCAGGCTGGCCTCGAACTCACAGAGATTCACTTGGCTCTGCCTCCTGAGTGCTGGGATTAAAGGCGTGCACTACCACCACCTGCCTTAAATATATCTTTATTCCATTTAGAGATTTTATTTGATTCTTGTTTGAGTCCTAAAATGACCATGACCTATACCCAAAGTTCACTCCATTTTACTACAAGGACACTTGCTCAACCATGTTCATTGTGGCTTCATTCATAATAGCCAGAACCTGAAAATGAACTAGATGTCCCTCAACTGAAGAATGGATAAAGTAAATGTGGTACATTTACACAATGGAGTATTACTCAGCTGTTTAAAAAAAATGGCATCATGAAATTTGCAGGTAATTGAGTGGAACTTGAAAAAAAATCATTCTGAGTGAAGTAACCCAGACCCAGGAAGATAAACATGGTATGTACTCACTTATAAGTGGGCATTAGCTGTTAAGTAAATGATAATCAAGCTACAATACACAGACCCAGAGAGGAAGGCTCTAGGGGGTGGGGGGGATGCATGAACCTCCCTGGGAAGGGAAAATAGAATAAATCTTGTGGGTGGACTGGAGGAAGATGGGGCAGGAGTGGGAGGAATCAGGTTGGGTGGTGGTGGAGGGTGAGAGTGCAGGGAGAGACAGCTGGAATTGGGAGCATTGGGGGTGTGGTAGTGTGGAAACCTACTGCAATAGAAACTTCCCAGAATCTATGAGTGTGGTCCTAGTGAGGACTCCTTGTAATAGGGGATACAGTTTGAAATGGCCATCTCTTACAGCTAGGCAAAGCTCCCAGTGGTGGGACTATGTTACATTTGGTTGAATTGTTGGCCAAGGAGGTCCTGTGGAGATCCCTAAACAACCCAGGCTGATGGTGAGACAGAGGGTCACTCTCTGAAAACTGACAGTGGGGACCATTGTCAAGGACAACATCCACACAGCTCATTGAACATAGAGAGGTTGATCTGGTGCTTGCATGGAGCCTTCACCCCCACGTTATAGTCTCTGTGGTATGGGAAGGTACTCTGCAGGCTACAGAAAGAGAAACCTGGACACCAAAGTAGCCACAAAACCTTTGACCTACAATCTGTCTTGTCTGCAAGATGTGCTGGGGCTACTAATGACTCCTAATTATTCTTCTATACTTATGGATGGGTGCCTTGTCCAGTCATCATCAGAGAGGCTTCCTTCAGCAGCAGATAGGAACAGATACAGAGACCCACAGCCAGACATTGTAAACCAAGAGAGTCTAAGTTGGAGGTCTTCACTGGTTCCTTCTCCTACAAAATTAGGGAACCCCATGGATTGTAGGAGTCAGAGGGGATGGAGGACACCAGGAGAACATGGCCCACTGAATCAACTAAGCAGGGCTCATCTAGGCTCACAGAGACTGAAGTGGCCAGCAGGGCCTGAATGGATCTGCACCAGGTCCTCTGAGTGTATGTTACGGCTGTTAGCTTGGTGTTTTTGTGGGACTCCTAACTGTGGGAGCAGGTGTGTCTCTGACTCCTTTGCCTGCTCTTGGGAGTATTTTCCTCCTATTGGGTTGCCTTGTCCAGCCTTGATATGAGGGCTTTTGCCTTGTCTTATTGTATCTTGTTTTGTCCTGTTTGACTGTTGTCTCTTGGATGTCTGCTCTTTCCTAGAGAGGAAACAGAGTGGATCTGGGGGAGAGGGGAAGTGAGGGCAGAGCTGGGAGGAGTAGAGGGAAGGAAACTGTGTTCAGGATGTATTATATGAGAGAAGAATCTATTTTCCAAGAAAATGAGAGAAAAGGGGAAAAAAGAAAAAAGAAAACAAAAAGATGTCTATGACCAACTCCCACAACCTTTCAAACAACAGGACTCTAAGAACAGAAAAGTCGAACTTGGAGCTTTTACATCTAAACCCTTCCCCTCCAGTGTCTGTAGGCATGGGAGTTCAATATGCTCCCTCCCTTCTGAAGAACACTCTTAGAGTCTAGTTTTGGCCGATTTCCATAACTTTCTCCAGACTGTTATTTATTTATGTTGATACAGGGTCTTGCTATGTAGCCTTGGCTGGCCTATAATGCAACTTTCTATATATTCTAGGCTGGTTTTGAACTCATGACTCTCTCGTCTCAACCTCTCAGGCGCTAGGATTTAGGAGTTTACCACTGTGCTGGGCCTTAAAGGCATTAGTCCAGAGCATTTTTGGACTTGAGTCCTAAGTTCTGGCCACTGATGAATGCACAGGAAATAACATGGTAGTGAGCTCTGACTGTGAGGGCCACAGACAGAGAGGCAGATGCATTCTGTATCCCTTTGCTCCACAACCTTACTTGGGAGGTCCTATTAATGATACCATTGTGGGGACTACAAAACTATGCCTTAGGTGGGTTCAATCACTTGCCACAGATCACATGGTCACTTGGCTTACAACCCAGGAGCTGTATTCCATATTAGTTTTTTCTTCTAAAACAGGGTATTGCTATGGAATCAGGGCTTGCTTGGAACTTTCTCTATAGTCCTAGATGTACTTAAACTTGTAATCCTTCTTATTTAGTCTCCCGAATGCTGGGATTCCAGATTCCAAATGTGTCCCACAATACACATATGCATTCTAAATCTTATTTCCTTAACTGCTTACCTGATAATACAATGAAATGGTTTTGCCGTATTATTTAAATGAGCAAAAAATATAAAAAGTTTCTTCTCGCTCATCCCCCAAACTTTCACTTAACCTAACAAACATATTTTGAAAGAGTTCCTTACTAAAACTCAAAGGGGGTATCTCACTTTTTTAGAGAAATACCAGTTGCCCTAGATTCTGCCCACTTTTGTTTTCTCATTTTTTTTTTTTTTGGCTTTGGTTGTGGACACATGCTCCCCTGCATAGCCCGCACTCAGACAGAGCTTTTCTTTGTAATGGAAGGGTCCATAGTAGGACCTTGTATTAAGCAAAGCAGGAGTAACTGAGACTCATATCTGTGGTTTTAAGGCATATGATTTTTTTCAAAACTGCATTCTAACAGGAAAACTCATTGCCTAAGGATTTTGTGTTCTTGAACATGTGTGCATGCCTCTGAATGATGTGGATAATCAGGGTTTTGTGTTCTTGAACATGTGTGCACACCTCTGAATGATGTGGATAATCAGGGTTTTGTGTTCTTGAAAATGTGTGCACACCTCTGAATGATGTGGATAATCAGGGTTTTGTGTTCTTGAACATGTGTGCATTCCTCTGAATGATATGGGTGTGCTGTTATGGCCCAGGAACTATACACAGACAGCCATTTGAGACATCAGTACCAAGTGGGAAACCCAGGTGCAGAGTGGGTGAATCCTGCCCAAAGGGCCACATTTTATGGCAAGCGTCCAGTATGAAATGCAAGTTTCCATTTGGCTTTTCCATCCTAAACTCTGACTCTCTGTCTAAGGGGGTAGAAGGGACGAAAGAAACCCAGCCATTTCTGGCAAGATGGATAGTACAGACTGGGAATGGGCAGGACAATGCCCCCCTCTGGAGGAAGCCTTGTTTACCTAGAAGGCAGCCAGGGGAGGATGTGGACCTCTGCAGAGATGGAGGGAGGCTCATAACCCCTTTTCTCCCTCACACTGGATGCTCATAAAGAGCACACCAGGGCAGGGTGAGCAGAGGTGTCCTAGAATGAGGGTAGACCCTATATCTTCACAAAGGTATTCCGTGTACTCTTAGATGAAATGAGAGAACCGATACTTTGCTTTTGCAGAAAATAGAATTGTAGCAGCTTGCTGTGCTGTTCCTTGTGAACCTACCTTTTGTGAGCCTACCTCTGATGACTTTCGCCGACCAAGTCCCTTTTATGTTACCACACTATCCTAATCTGCAGCAGAGCATCTTTTGACATGTGATGAGGGATTACTACTTTTAGGCGAATGTAACAATGATAGATCTCCTAATTTTAAAAAGTGATGAAAATTAACTCCTGTAGGTAAACTTAAAGATAAAACATTTACTTGAAAAATCATTTTAGGAGTCCGGGGGTGTAGTTCAGTAGCACAGTATCTGCTGAACGTGCACGAAGCTCTGAGTTCAGACCCCAGCACCAGAACCAACCCACCCATCAGCTCTTGTGAGCTGACAAAAGAGGCTTCTTAGGGAATAAGTAAGGACATGTTTCACTGTAGGTGAGTGGAGGACTTGCCTTTATAACCTACACCAGACATTTCTGTACTCAGAGAAGAGCCAGATTCATTTCCCAGATGATGGACTAGTAAGACATAAGGACCTCTATGTAGCCAGGCATGATGGCACATGCCTTTAAACCCAGAACTCAGGGTGGATCTCTGAGTCTGAGGCCAGCCTGGTCTACAGAGCAGGTTCCAGGACAGTGAGGGCTACACAGAGAAACCCTGTCTCAAAACAACATCAGCAACAATAACAAAACCACGCGCGCGCACACACACACACACACACACACACACACACACATGAGGACCTTATGTTACTATCCATCCTAGTTAGCATTCACTGTCATCTTGACATAACTTAAGAGTCAGCCAAAGGAGTCTCCACTGTGGGACTGCCCTGATAATTTTGCCCTATGAGCACGTCTTTATTGTTAACTGATGTAGGAGGGCTTAGCTCACTGTGGGTGGCATCACTCTCTGGGTAGGTGGTCCTGGGCTGTATAAGGAAGCCAGCTAAGCATGGACAAGTCAGTGAGCAGGCTTCCGCCCTGTTTCTACTTCAAGCTCCTGCCCCGACTCCTCCAATAATGGTCTGCAACCTGCAAGTGTAAGTCAAATAAATCCCTTCCTCCCATAAGTTGCTTTTTGTTAGAGTTTTATCACAGCAGCAGCATGAGACTAGAATACCACCTCAGTTCAGTATTCAGAGGGAACTGTTGCGTTTAGGTCTTTCTTTGAAAACAGTCTGTGCTGGGGCAACTTCAACTTTCTACAAAATGCAGAGTGTGTAACAAGTTACACATCACAGCAGTTAAAAACTCAAAAATCTTTCTGTTGCTAGGGCAATAAAGATTCTGTCTGTATATACTGTAGGTTTGAATAAACTGTGAGGTGTGATCTTTTCATCTCTTGATACTATCGAAGATGATGTTACATTTGAAAAACTCTTTCCACCTTTCCCAAGTTGCTCCTTCATCATATTAAGAAATCTCTTAATTTAATGTCCCTCCCAGGTTCCTTTCTGGGTCTGTGATGGGGGCAACCCACAAACAGGATCTGATCTGACACACAGGCACAGACTCTGCGAAGCCTAGGTCATGCTATGTGATGCTTCTTGTTATGTTTTTAAAGGTTTATTTTAAATTTTGTATGTGTGTGTGTGTATGTGAGTGTGCATGTGTGTTAAACCCTGAGATGTGCAGGGGTCCTCAGAAGCCCGGAGAGGACTTTGGATCCCCTGGAGCTGGAGATACAGGCAGTTGTGATCTGTCTGATATGGGTCCTGGGGACTCAGGTCCTCTGGCAGAGCAGGAATTCACCTAGCCATCTCTCTAGCCCCTATATGGTATTTCTTTTAAGGAAATCTTGGCTGAATCAGGTCTCTAAACACCTAGTAGTCTTGGGAGGATGCTAGTTGACATTAGTGAGGTAGGGTCAGGAGTGAAAGCTTGAGTCTCCCCTTGTTCAGGAATTTGCTGGAACTGTATCCTGTCATACACAGCCAGCCTTTAGAACCACTTTGGGGATTTAAGAGTTATGGTGACTTTTCATTGTATTTTCTTTCAATTCAAATTTTATCTTATGATATTGTTGTAAAAGCATTATATGTGGTGTAACCAGGAGGGTGAAGCTTTATGCATTGGGGGCCAGTTCAGAAAAAGCAGACAAGACAAGACAAAAGGCTAGTTTCCATTATTAGCTTCCACGACTGATTTTGGAAGTAAGAGAATGAACCTAAAGTTACACAATCTTATTACTTCCTCTTTTCCCCAGAACCAGGGATTGGTTGGACATAATGGCACTCTGCTACATCCCTAGTACATTTTTGTTTTTGAATCCAAGGTTTCTCAGTATAGCTCTGGTTGTCCTGAAACTTGCTTTGTAGACCAGGCTGGCATTGAACTCAGCGATCCTCTTGCCTCTGCCTCCTGAGTGCTGGGATTAAAGGCGTGTGCCAACACTACCTGGCTTAGTACTTTTTACTTTTTATTTTTGAGACAGGGTCTAAGTTGCCCAGGCTGGCCTCCAACTTATCCAGTAGTCCAGGATAGCCTGGAACTTGCTGTGTTCCTGAGATAGTGCCTTAAATAGCTGGAATTACAGGCCTGAGGCACCACACCTAGCTAGCCTTATTCCTTTCAAATGAAACAATGAAACCACACTTTCAAGAGCAGGTTTGCAACTGCAAATCTAATTAATAAACAGCCAGGCCGGGTGGTGGTGGCACACTTAATCCCAGCACTTGGGAGGCAGAGGCAGGCAGATCTTTGTGAGTTCGAGGCCAGTCTGGTCTACAGAGCAAGATCCAGGAAAGGCACAAAGCTACACAGAGAAACCCTGTCTCGAAAAACCAAAAAAAAAAAAAAAAAAAAAAAAAACCAGCCAGGACTTGTGATTAGTTTTTTAAACTCCATAAGACCTTACTTCCATAGAAGCAACACAACCTTTAGCCCAGTCTTGTCATCTGCAAATTCTGTATCAAAAGGATATTGGAGACTAGAGTCCCTTGCTTCACACACATTCCAAGTGATGGTGTGGCGAATGAGGCCCCAGGCCCTCAGAAGGGAGTGTGAGAAAGGAGCATGCTTGCTGCCCTAGTAGAGACGCCGAGGTATCACTGAGGTGCTTCCTAATATTATGTGCAAAAAACAGGGGACCTGCATGGAAAATCTCCCACTAGGGAAGTGGAGCCCACCTTGGTGTGAATGGAACTAACCTGTTAATTGTGGGGGTTTAAAGGCAAGGGCAGGAAGGAGGGCATGGAGGAAAGATGGAAGAGGAAGGCAAGGGAAAGGGAAGGGGAAGAGGAAGAGGAATTTGTGTTTTTTTAAAACTTCAATACAAGTTTTATCTTAAACTTGTCCAAGTCCTTCCCTAGTTTTTAATACATCCCATTTACACAGCATCAGCTACATGGGTACCACACTGGGTTGAGCCTCCTTGTGTTTATTTTCTAACCTAGGTTAATGGACCAAAAGATCTTTTCCATAGCTTATCTTCATTTTGCTGATGAAAATTGTAAGTAGGCAGACGTAAGCTCCTTTTGGAGAAGTGAACATACCAGTATATTTTTGTCAAGAATCTCCTGAAGAAAGGTTCGCAGAGCACAAAATTACCTGATGGCAACCTAACTCCATTTATTACAGGCTCTGTGGAAAGCCACTTTGAATAAATGCCGGAACATAATTGAATCTAAGTGGCTTCAAAGATTCTGCCTAATGGAACCCTTAGAATGGCATGTTCATGCAAATCCACAGCAGAAAAGGCTGTGGAGGAACAGACTCAGTCTTCTCAGACATTGCACATAAAATTGGAGGAGAAATGGTGAAGCAATGGGTTGATTGTATATTAAAAACTATGCTTTAAAACTCAAGTAAGTATTATTAATTTATTCTTTTCGTTAGTTGTCTGTTTTAAAATAAAACACTACACTATTGCAAAATTTCATGTAGTTAGTCATGATTTAGGAAAAAGGAAAATTCAGATCTTGAGCATGTCAGAAATGAAGAGGCCCAATGGACCCCTGATGGCCAGAGGCCATGAATGTCATATTTTGTTTTTTAATACTGAGTTCTAGTGGCTCTCTGAGAGAGGACGGTGCTACACAGTGGTCTGCGCTGGGGACCCTGGCACTTACCTTGCAGCCTTCACAGGTGATGCAGCGGTAGTGGTACCCCGTGGCTTTGTCCCCACACACTACACACAGCTCATCCTTGTCTAAATAGCTGGGGATATACCCTGCAAAGGACAAAGAGGAAGGTGAAGAAACAGCACCATGTCAAAGCAAAGACACCTCAGAAGCTAAGGCTGCCCAACCCGAGGCAAGATTGTTTGCTCAGAGGTGGTAACTACAGACTCAACAGAGCCAAGCAGCATCCAGAGTAACAGCAACCTGCCTTAAACACAGGGATCCTGTTTGCTGGGGGTGGGGGGCGCGTCATCTAAGCAGGGTGTGGGAGCCCGTGAGTGGAGGGAGAGGTCAACATTTGAAGCAGCTGTTGCATAGGTGTGGAAGCTCTGGATGGTACTCTCTCTTTCTCTGTTTCTTTCACAAAGCTTCTTTCAGAACTTGCACTGAAGACCTCATCCTTTCTCAGGACAAGATAGTAGGTAACAAAGCAGTCAGCCTTATTTGATACAGTAGCCAAGTACTTGCCAGGCCAAGACATTGGCTTTAAGAGGTTGAGCCTCCTTTAGGGTCACACTAGGAATTACAGAACAGAGGAGGAAATCCAGCACTTCTGACAGCTGGTGCCAGGAATGAGTTGTGCTGCTCTTTTCCTAAAAATAGAGAGCCTGAGTAGAATCAACAAGGGTGTCTCCAACAGTCTGGCAAATAAATACACAGCCTAACATTGCTGCATGGAAGGAAAGAACAGACATTCTATTGATTAAGGAAAGAACACCCAGCTACAGTGACACCCTTTGGGATTGTCTTTAGTTGTGGGATCAAACTCCCTGGGCTCAGAAAGCTCTGGTTAAAAATAACGTCAGAAGCAGCCTTCTTCCTGCCTGTGTCTGCTTCTTCCTCTTCATGTGCACAGCCACACCCCCAAATACATGCCAAAGACACATGTGCCTTTAGATGAGCTCAAATCATGTTTTTAAAAGTGCATGGATTGTTGGTATGTGAAGCAGAAAGGTGGAAGAAACAGAATCTTGCCTGGTCTGGGTGCTTAGGAAGGTCTCAGGTTCAGGGATCCCTTAGTTTCAATCATGACCGTGGAGGCTGAGCAGACTGGTAACTTACGGTGTATCTCCCCCCCCCCCCATTTTTTTTTGGTTTTTTGAGACAGGGTTTCTCTGTGTAGCTTTGTGCCTTTCCTGGAACTCACTTGGTAGCCCAGGCTGGCCTCGAACTCACAGAGATCCACCTGGCTCTGCCTCCCGAGTGCTGGGATTAAAGGCATGTGCCACCACTGCTCGGCCATCATTGACCTTTTGTGACAACAGGTCACTGAAGGCTCATTTTTCAGTGAAAATGAAAAAAGCCATGAAGAAAACTATTCCTTTCCATCATTTATTAGAAATGACTTTGCTTAGACTTCAATCTAGGAAAACATTACGGCTTTGGATGCAGATGGAAGGCTTTGGAGGGTGAGCTGGTGCTGAGCAGGGTTTCGATTTTCATGACAACAGCTTTTCTTAGTTTCCTTTATCAGGCAAACGATGATTCGGCCGTTGGACTCAAGGTTTCCAGAACTCTTATCAAGCATTTTATTTTTTTTTTATTTTAAAGTTTTCATGTTTTTAAAAGACTAGAAAAAAATTAATTTTATGTGTATATGTCTGGGGTTAGTATGTGCACATGCATGTAGGTGCATGTATGTGGAGGCCAGAAGAGGGCACCAGCTGCCCTGGAACTGGAGTTACAAACAATTGTGCTGCCCAGAGTGGGTGCCAGGAACCCAACTTTGGTATTCTTAATGGCCGAGCCATTTCTCCAGCATCTCATCAGGCAGTTCAAAAATAATTCTGGGCCAGTCGGTGGTGGTACACGCCTTAAATCCCAGCACTCGGGAGGCAGAGGTAGGCAGATCTATGAATTTGAGGCCAGCCTGGTGTACAGATTGAGTTCCAGGGCAGCCTGGGCTACACAGAGAAACCCTGTCTCAAAACAACAATAGCAACCAGCAACAAACAACAACAACAACAACAACAATAAATTCTGGGAGAGTCCTGGAGCAGTGACAAAAGGAAAGGAATATTTTTTGTTGTTGTTTTTTACTGTCTGTGATAAAATATTTTTTTATTTATCACTTATTTATTGATGACTCCAGTTAGAACATATTTAGCATATACTGTTTACTGAGCACTATAGCAGTCATGCTGAATATAAAAACAAATAAAACAGACTTTGCTTTGCTTTGGGAAGCCTGTAAGCAACTAGTTCTCTTTCTCTAGCTCTATTAATTTCTCAGTGAGAGAAGGAGGCAAAAGTGAGGGAAAGATCATGAAAAGATTCTCAACACCATTGCAGAGGACTGTATGTGGAAATACGCTGAGATACCAGCCATACTTGATAGGATGGTGAGATGGTTAGCCTTTACTGTTGGCTGGACTAGATTTAGACAACATAGGAGCCACACCTCTGGGCATGTCTGTGAGGGTATTTCATGAAGGTTTAGCTGTGGTGGGAGGAGCCATTAGGAACATGGGTTGAATAAGACAAAAGGGGACATGAGCTCATCATCACTCATCTTTCTTAGCTTCCTGGTACACAGAATGACATCTGTCTCATGTGCCTGCAGTCACACTTCCTCCACACTACTGACCACATCCTCCTCAAACGGTGAGCTCAAAGAAGCCCTTGCTCCTGTAAGTTGCTCTTGTCAGACATTGGGTCCCACCAACAGAAAAGTGACCAACAAGGATTGTTTTAACAGACAACAAGAGGCAGAGTGGACTGTGCTCACAAGGGTGCCTGGGACACAAACAACCAGCTATAAAGCACACAGTAACTTTTAAACAACAAACGAACCAAATTATCAACACAAATATCATCCTGGCAAAGGTAGCAGAAAAGTCATTGACGTCAGGAGAATTTGACTGTGGCCTCTTCTGTACAGCTGATCCAGCAGAGTAGAGGCTTTGAGTTCTTGTTGCTGAGGCAGATGGCAGGTGTCAGGGAGAAGAGGTGCAGGAACCACCTGTAACAGTGTTTGGACTGTGTCTTGTGAAACATGCCTATGAAGAGCCATGATGTCTGGGGACATGAACCACAGTTGGGGAGATGCAGGGAATTCATCTTTCCCTCTTATCCTTCATCTGGCCCCACCACACCTGCTGGCGTTATCTTTTGGCATTGGCAGAAGGATCCTGAAGATTTTCTCCTCTTGGTAGAGCAACAATGTATTTGGGTGGTCCTTCCACCTTAAAGGTTCTTGTGAATTGGAATACAGTTCTATTAGTTTCTTTTCTGTTGCTGTGATAAAATACCCTGACAAAAAGCAACTTGGGGAAAGAAGGGTTAATTTTGGTTTCAGTTCCAGAGGGAGAGAGTCCATCATGACAGGGAAGACATGAAGCAGCAGCTGGACGCTGGTTACACTGTATCCAGGAAGGACACTAGTTACACTGTATCCAGGAAGAACACTAGTTACACTGTATCCAGGAAGTACACAAGCTAGAACTGGAGAGGGATGAAGCTCTAACACCTGCGAGTCCTCACCATTTAATGTACTTCCTCTAGCAGGCTCCTCTTCCTAAGGGTTCTATGGCCTTCCCAAACAGCATCACTGACTGGGGACCACGTGGTGGGGGTCATTTCTCATTCAAACCACCACACCAATGCTAATTTATCCAGGTAGCAGGGCGGTCTTTTCACATTCTGACATAGGGAAGAAATGCTTTACTTTTCTCTCAGGTTAATCTCCTGGTGGGTGGACTTGATTCAATCCCTTTCATTAATCAGCCAACTTTCTATAGCAGTGGCTACTTGAGTTAGTAGCAGTTGCTTACGTGGTCATACTAGTGCATCCCAACCATCACTTTCCTTTCTCTGTGATGTTAACCGAACCATCCTATTTATCTAAGGCAGTTGTCACAAGTAATGGCAAACCAACCCTTCTGCCTGAGTCCATTGCTCATCAGAAAATAATGCCAGCAGGGATGGTGTTCTCCTCTGGCAACCAGAGGTACCTGATGATATGGTAGCTTCCCAGTCACCCTAGAGACCTGAGCCACTTCTCGTTGTTCAACTTCACAGTCTCTCTTTTTTGCACCTTTCACGCTCACAAAATGAGTCACATGTGCCAATGTGGTCAAATAAGAAAAGTGCACAGACATTAGTTTGTTGCCAAATATGGACACTAGTGGGTGACATAAAGTCAGTGTTGGATGTCTAGATCAGATGTGAGACGTGTCACCTGAGGAACTGTGGATACAATCATCCCAGGTCAACATCAGGAAGGTTATTGGAGGTTACCATGAATGAAACAACTAAGGCCCATGACAATCGTTGAGAAGTCAAGGTTGATGAGTCTTTCCCAGTTTCTATTTGCTTGTATGAATTACTTTTCAGACTAATAAACTATACTCCCACATTATCAAGCATGTATGTATGTTTATTTTTGTTTTTAGACATACATCTATACGTATTTTTGTTTGAGCATGTGGTGCTGGAGGTTACAAAATAGACACTCTACAACTGAGCTACAGTCTCAGCCCCTTAAGCAATGTTTAAGAAAGCAAGTGCCATTTGACTGTTCAAAAAGGACTTGGAGAGTTTTGCTTTTAGTTCACTTTTGGCTCATTTGATTAATTGGTAAGTATTATCTTGAACATAAAAATGGGTTGATATGATAAAACACTACTTTTTAAGAATTTTTTCTTTTGGTAACAACTTTACTAAAATATAATTCAAGATAACCCAGTCAATGGCTTTTAATATATTCATGGAGTTGTGTGACTAGGACCACTTATTAGCCTTAGATCATTTTAATTATCCCCTAAAGAAACACCTGTCTTTGAGTGTCACCCTATCATTGCCCCCATCTTCTCCACCCCTTTTGCCCCAGGCTACCCCGATACACACTCTGTTTCTACAGATTTGTCTATTATTGCCATTTCAGACAAATGGGATAAAACCCCAGAAGGTCTTTTGTGACTGGCTTTTCTTAGCAGAATGTTTTCAAGGTTCGTCCAAGTTGCAGGTAACACTGATTAAACAAAAGGATTCTCAGAGGAGTTGGGGTTTGGAAAGCAAGAGTTTGTAGAGGTTTTCTGGTTTATATTCAATTCAATGCATTCGCTTGTGGGGTTAAAACCAGAAACCTGGCCAGGTTAATTCTTCTGAATGAATTATGCAGTACGGCAGGTCCTTGGAGAACACCTGGTACTTCCTGTCACCTTAGCAGACACACAGCAAGTAACAGGATATAAAATAGGTTAATCTTGATGGCAGATCTAAAGTTGAGGGTGCTGTCTGTGAAGAAAGGGACCAAGTGTGGAATTTTTCAACCTTGACTGGTCTTAACCTCGGAGCAGACTACTAGCCCAGTTGGATCAGTCTTGTCTAGAGGAAGCACTAGCTGCCACGGTGGGGGAATCCCTCTGAGCAGGTCAGAGGGAAGATGTGCAAGAGGCTACATATTCGGATCAGGCTGGGCTGGATTCTAAGTTACTCTACAGTGTGGGAAACAGTGGCTTTCCGGCTATGCCCTGCCCTGGGAGACTCCATTTTAGAAGCAACATTTTGCTGCACTCTGAGAGCAAGTGCAGAGGGAGGGTGACTCTGTGTTGCATTTGTGTCTAGACATCATTACTTGTACAGCAGGATCCGTGAGGCATAAGTTGATACACAGCATATCCCTAAAAGTAAAAAGTGCCACCTATAAACTCATCAAGGTCGACTGAGGACATGTGGCCATACTAAAGACATATTAAAAACATGTGGCCTAAGGGCTTGTCAAATGTACCAGACTGACAGGCATGAAATACCCTCACGTGGGCTCCATACAGAGGAGGACACCTAACACTCACATGTCCATGGCCCCAGAAACCTGACCTGTCATCCTCATGTGTTCATAACACTTCGTGTGGACATCAAAGGACAGATAGGCAGAGAATTCCCAACCGTCTGAGGCTTTGGCTCAGCTTGGTCCTCACCACTTGATGTGGTCCACTTGAACTGCAGTCTGTCTGTCTAGATCTGACCTTATGCTTCACCTTCAAGGCCCTGCACCTTACCTAAGCAGTCCTGTGTCTCTGCAGCTAGAATCAGCAGCTCCCCAAACAGATTCTTTAATAGCTCATGTAGCTACCTGCAGGGACTCTGTTTGCATTTGTCTCGTGTCTACCTCTGCCTCCAGAAAGGCCTCCATGAACTCTGTAGCCTCTTTAGTTCCCTGTAGCCATTCTGTACCCTACATATATCCATACAAATGACTATAGTCACTGTGTAATATGTAATGTGTGATCTGAGAATTGATATTAGCAATTAAGATTAGAGTAAAAGAATTTGTGCTTGCCTTAATACATTCTGACATTGTGGAAGGACACGGATGCTTTTGGCATACGGCTCACAACATCACACTGTCGATCCAAGGAACCACTTCTTCAAGTTTCCCAGGTAACTGCTAAAGAGGACCAGCTACTAACTCCAGAAAGCAATTCAGGTGGACTCTGATTCATAGTGTAGAACTTGCTCAGAGCGGCAAGAGCTCTGGTGGGGGCGGGGGGGGGGCTGAGACGCGGGTGACACTGCATTGTAACACTCCGGAGAAGCTGAATTATTGCTGTGCTTAGTCATTTTTCCAATTCGATACTGAACTTGCGCAGTTCATCCCACGGCTTAGACTCTTAAATTAAGCCCATTTCCTGTGCAACACTCTGCCTTATGCCATTTCTTTATATACTTAAAAGTCCTGCCTGAATGGCTTAGCCTTTTCCTAACATGCTAATCCTGATCCCTTTTACATTTAATTCTTGGCATTAGGAACCAAGCTTTGTGTAGTGTTAATCTTTAACCCTCAGATAAACAACACATCAATTAATTAAACCACTCATCTATCCATCTGTTCATTTGTTCAACAAACTGTGAAACTACTATATGTAAATTACTGAGCAAAACCTTGAGCCAGCACTCACTTTAGAGACCTTCCTAGATTGCTGTCTGTGACATCCCCCTCTACCCCTAAACTGTCCCAGAGGCTCCCACTTCACAGATTCTCTTCTCAGGGCAGTCCCTACCGACCCCATACCACTCTCCAGGGTCACTGAGTATCCTGTCATTTTATCTTCTGGCTGGCTGCTGAGCAGAGGTGATGGGAACCACAGACACTTAAGCCTAAGGCTCAACCTTTTATGTCTTGGGGATAGAGTATGGGAAGCATGGGCAGGCAGGCCAGGGACTAACCCAGGAAAGGGGACAGGGATACTCCAAAAGGGACTCTGGGCCTCTCTCAAGGTCCCAGAGTAGGAAGATTGGCACAGAGGTTTTGAATTATTTCTTTATTTTAGGGCCAGTGTTGGCTATCATATATATTTATATAATTTTTTTCTTCTTCTTCAGTACTTAGGCCTTGCAAATGCTAGGCTAGCATCATGCCACTGAATTATATTATCTATGCAGGCTTCCCTTGAATTTATTCTGCAATCCAGGCTTGAACTTATGATTCTCCTGCCTCAGTGCTGGGTTTGAAAGGCCTAGCTATAATAGAGCTTAACAGGCAAGAATTCCTGGCTGAGCCTCATTTTCTATTTCTTGTAGACTCAGAGTCTTAGTAGATACTCTAACCTTTAGGTACACAGTAAAGGCAGAAACATTTGATGACAAAATCGCTAAGAAGGAAATAGGTTGCTATGATGAATTTCATTCAGAAGTTTAATCAAAAGGGCATATACAGTTTACAGTGTTTGGCTCATAGTATTAAAATAAACTAAGCCAAGATATAAAACTATCATGTAAAATATATAGACTCCAGACTTCTTGTTTCATATGAAAGAGATTCGAAGGTCTCACAACACAGAGCAGACAGCCCAACTCCCCAAGGAGTGTTGCACCAGCCCTCCACAGGCCATGCCACATCCCTGTGCACTCCAGCTCTGGGGTACATGACTGGCTGTTGCTTAACTTTGTTCCAGGTCATGCTACTTTAAAAGTAAAGAAATATTTCACAGAGTTTTAATCTTTATCAAAAGTAGAAGGGTAGAAGTAGTCTAAGAAAAATGGAGATGTGAGAGATAGTTTTATTATTTAGCATATAAGATTGTATGTCTTTGTGGAAAATTTTAAACTAAGCAGATGTGAAATTACACTGTCCGCCTCTCAATAGCATCCCAGAAACACTAGTGTTTTAGACCTTTAAACCAACAAGATCACCGTGTGTTGTGAGAAGAGATGGGCTATCAAGCTCAAGGGTCAAGTGTCTCAGAATGGCAGGGTGGGGAGGGGAAGAAGGCAGGGCCATACACGCGGTACAACTGCCTCTGGTTTAGGACTGAGAGTCAGTTTATTGCTTTGGAATCCATACTTGCACCCACAATTGTCTCCTGTCCTGTACACTTTAGAAAGGTAGGTGCTTTTAAAAGTTGGAAATTCTATTCAGAATAAGATCGAAAGTCATAGCCTTGAAAATGTGGGCCATTGTGGCCTGGAGAGATGACTCAGTGGTTAAGCGTAGGTACTGCATTTACAGAGGACCTAACTAAGCTCATTTCCCAGCATCTATGTCAGGTGGATCACAACTGCCTATAACTCCAGATCCGTGGGATCCAAGACCCACGGGCCTCCTCAGGCACCTGCCTTCACATGCACCTGCCTTCACATGCACCTGCACTTTTGTG
>CABHPH010134980.1:10599-28278 GCA_902168325.1 Peromyscus nudipes | reverse complement strand
ACTGCAGAGGCTTGGGTTCCCTGTGATGAAGAGACAGCATGGTACTGTAGAGGCTTGGGTTCCCTGTGATGAAGAGACAGCATGGTACTACAGAGGCTTGGGTTCCCTATGATGAAGAGACAGCATGGTACTACAGAGGTTTGGGCTCCCTGTGATGAAGAGACAGCGTGGTACTGTAGAGGCTTGGGTTCCCTATGATGAAGAGACAGCATGGTACTGCAGAGGCTTGGGTTCCCTGTGATGAAGAGACAGCCGTGGTACTGCAGAGGCTTGGGTTCCCTGTGATGAAGAGACAGCATGGTACTGCAGAGGCTTGGGTTCCCTATGATGAAGAGACAGCATGGTACTGCAGAGGCTTGGGTTCCCTGTGATGAAGAGACAGCATGGTACTGTAGAGGCTTGGGTTCCCTGTGATGAAGAGACAGCATGGTACTGTAGAGGCTTGGGTTCCCTGTGATGAAGAGACAGCATGGTACTTTAGAGGCTTGGGTTCCCTATGATGAAGAGACAGCATGGTACTGCAGAGGCAGGACACCCAGATCTCTTGAGATCCTTAGAGAAGTGAGTGTTTTTGTTGTGGGTGGGGAGCGACTAGGGAGGCAGGTGACACACGAGGTAGGCTGTAATTGGTGGAGGGGTTTCTCAGCAACCTTACTCAGAAAGAAGACTCTGATGACTCCTGCACAGCCAGCAGCTTCCCAGACTCTTTCCTGTTCCTCGGCCTTCTTTTAGAGTTTGTGTTTCCATCATTCCAGACCTAAACAGAAATAAATCTTGAGGCAACTGCAAACTCAAGTATAGTTTTTATGCAGGAATTCAAACTGGCTTTAAGATTTGGAAGCCTTTATTCTGAGCACTATTTGGGCTGGTGTCCTTGGAAAGGGAGTAACCTGTACCATTGTCTAGATTTTTAATCCTCACTGAGTGTATTTTACCACTTCTGGGAGTTAAAAAGTTAATCCTTTATGAAAAGGCTAATTTAGGGTTCTTTGATGATTGGTATCTAAAACAGTTACGACAGGCAGGTGGAGTCTCTCCTGGCACTCGTGAAAGAGGGAGCTGTGAGGTTCCAGAGAGTGAACCATGACCCCTTTCCTCTCCCATCCTCCCTTAACGTAAGCAGGTAATGTGACATTTTTGAAGCCTTCTTGTCTTATAAACTCAGAGGAGTAGAATCTGATGATTATAGTAATCCTATGTCTTAGTGATTATAGTCAGCTTTACTAACCCTAAATATTTGTACTGCATCAGACATAATGGCTCTTTGTTTTCATGGTGCTCAGGGCATCTTTAAAGGTTCTGGAATGTGGAAAAGTACAGTCTTGACTTTCAAGTACAAGGGCTTGAGTTCTATTCCCATGTTTAAAAAGAAAAACCCCAAAGCCGGACATAGTGAGCGCCTGTAGTCACAGCACTGCGAAGTAGAGACAGGTGAATCTCTAGGCCTCCCTGACCAGCTAGCTGAGGCTAAAATAGATGGATCCCATTGAACGACACACAAGATCACCCTCTGGCCTCCACAAGCACATACACACATGTCCCTGAACACATACACAGACACATGCACTCTCATATCTAAAAATTAGGCCTGAAATGCTGCACATGATGCTTAATTCATACTCTGGCTCATCCCAAGGTCTTCCAGGCGTTATATGGTTGATTATTGGCATCCTGAAGGAAACTGGTGACATTACCAAGGCGGTTTCCTCACAAACTGGTTACTAATAAACAGAGAGAGACAGTCATAAATCAGGGATTTTGTGTTGACTAAATTGTTTATAATAACTTCCTCATGAGAACAGTCCTGCAGTTGTAGTTAATGTACAGCTAGTGGTTGCTGGCAGCTTCTCTGTAGATTTGGCTCATGTAACCATAGGTTTCTATTTGTAGCACTGGTTTACATCACATGCTATTTTTAGAATAACTGATTTGTCTCCTAGGAACCAAAAATTGGTCTCATTTAATTCTTCAGGTAGTTTTGAAGAAACAAATGGATGTGGATAAGCTGGTAGTGGAAGCTGCAAACTAGACTCGAGTTTATGGGACTGTGCACATAGTTATGTGTTTATCCACAGTCCGTTTACTGTGACCTCCTTTCTTCTGGAGGGCGGGGTGAGGGAAAATAGTCATTAAGACAATAACCAAAACAGAAACTTGAGAATTTACAATGCCAGGGATGTCATGGAAACTTAAATGTCTATAACTCCAGCTCTTAATATCAAGGTTTAGGAGTCGATTAGAAATATGGGTTTTTCAGGATAGATATCTTTATATTTGCTCCCCATTAATGAAAGGTTTTGGTTAGTACAAACGGAAGTTGGGGGGGAGGTTGGTGCTGGGAAGCGGACTCAGCAAATAAGAGGACTTGCTGCGCAGACATGTGGCCCTGGGTTCAAATCTCCAGAACCCACATAAAAAGCCGAGTTTAGGTGCGAGTGCTTGCCACCCCAGTGCTGTGGGGGCAGAGACAGGGAGATGGCTGGGGCTGCTGGCCACCAGCCTGCTCTGTATTCAATGACTGGCCATGGTTCAAGGGAACAAGGCAGAGCATGAAGGCAAGATACCCATGTCCCCCACATGCATTGATGCGAGCACACACACATACACACACACACATACACACACACATGTATACATACACACACATACAGACAGACACATACATACACACACATACATACACACATACACATATACACACACACATACATACATACACACACATACACATATACACATACACACACATAGACATATACACATACACACACATACACACATACACATATACACATACACATACACACACATATATACAGACACACACACATATACACATACATACATACATACACACACACACACACAGCCATACACACACGAAAATAAGGTTATTTTATCAACAAAGTGAATTTTAACTCATTCTAAGCTTTTGAAATCCTAGGTTTCAATCTGAAAACCAAAAGTATTGACTTTAAAAAAATCCCTTTTGTGACCCTTCCCATTCTCATGTCACTGTCATCTTCCGCTGAATTCCTCCTGCCTGCCAAAAATTTAACTTGGAATGGATTCTTTTCTTTTCTTTCTTTTTTTTTTTTTTTTTTTTTTTTTTTTTGGTTTTTTAAAGACAGGGTTTCTCTGTGTAGTTTTGGTGCCTGTCCTGGAACTCAGTCTGTAGACCAGGCTGGCCTCAAACTCTCAGAGATCTGCCTGCCTCTGCCTCCCAAGTGCTGGGATTAAAGGTGTGCCTCACCACCACCTGGCTGGAATGGATTCTTAAAGAGATTTTGAAATGCTGTAGTCAGTTACAACTTTAGCTGAGATGCTTTATTTTACTCAACACTTACAAGACGAGCATGTGTGGCAGTTTGGATAAGGTTGGCTCCCATAGGCTTGTGTATTTGAATGCATGGTCATCAGGAAGTGGCACTATTTGAGAAGGGCTAGCCGGTGTGGCCTTGTTGGAGGAAGTGTTTCACGGCAGGCCTAGTTTCTCTGTCTCTGTGGATTAGGTTGTAGCTCTCAACTACTTCTCCAGCACCATGCCTGTCTGCTTCCTACCTTGATGTTAATGGACTAAACCTCTGAAACTGTAAGCAAGCCCCCAATTTAAGTGCTTTCTTTTATAAAAAAAAAATTGCCTTGGTTATGGTATCTTTTCACAGAAACAGAACAGTGACTAAGACAGAAGTTGGTACCAGAGACTGGGGTGTTGATGTTTATTGAGGAATATGGAAGACTTTGGTAGTTTGGACGAGAAAAGCAGTTGGACACTTTAAGCAAGGATGAATGGGCCATCCTGGGAGGAGCATAGAAGACAGCGCTGGGGAGATTTATCTGTGGGAGCCCAGGTCAAGAAGTTTCAGAGGGAAAGCATATCAGTAAATGGCCTCCTAGAGACCATTCTTGTGATATTTTGGCAATGAACATGGCTTTTTTTTACCTTGCCCTAAAAAAAAAAAAAGAAAGAAAGAAAGAAAGAAAAAAAGAAAAGAAAAAAGAGAAAAAAATCTTCCTAAAGAGTTTTAGATTAATGGCATTTTGGCAGAGGAAATTTCAAAACAGCCTATTATTGACTGTGTCATGTGATTATTAGTGATCAGTCTTTTATGCATGTCTGCAATGAAAAGGAGCAAACTGAGCAAGGAAAGATACAAAATGTACAGTTTAAGGAGAAAGGGAGCACCAGGAGTAGTGGAGTTAAGTCCAGTGCTCCAGGAGACAAAAAGTTTAAAGAAAAGCCTGGCAGTACATGGAATAAAGGGAGTGGTGACCTCAGGGCAAGACCCCACCCAATTAGCTTCCAACTTCTGAAAAGAAATTGAAGAAAAGCTTAGGCAGTGAAGGAAACCATCTCCAACAGAAAGCTGATGAAGATGTAATTGAATGAGGGGCCGTGTTCCAGCCCCAGTAAGCAGCAGAACTTGGCAGCTTCAGCCACGTGGTTCTGCCTTTAGAGTCAAGCATAGAAGAAAGGAGTTATGGAGTCTCCCTCCACGGCCAGGAGTGTGTCAGGGATGTCCTTGCATGGAGGTCCAGAGAGGCTGTTGTGTGAAGCTCTGAAGGTGAAGCCTGAATTGCTTTGGAAAACCCAAGATGTTAGAGATGCCAGAGTCATAGGATACCTGCCAAGGAAACCTGCTGACAGGAAGTGGAACCAGCCCAAGAGAAAGGAGTTGGAGATCTAAAGAGCTTCTGGACATCAAACATGGAGATGCAGAATTTGAAGTTTGACCTGCTGAGTTTTCGGTCTTGATTTAGTCCAGCATTTCCTCACTATGCTCCTTTTCCTCCCTTTTGGAATGGCAATGTACATTCTGTGCCATTGTATGTTGGAAGTGTGGCCTTGGTGGGCGGAGCCAAGGGGCACGGCGGGAAGTCCTTCCCATCATGCAGGCGGCACCCACTGGGAAGTTTGGTCCAAGGGGGAAGGGAGGGGAGAAGAAAGAGGAAATGGACAGGTCTGAGGAGAGGAGACAGAGGAGAAAGAGAAAAGGAAGGATGAGGTGCACACCACCTCATGGCGAGAGAGGAAGGGAGAGAGGGAGAAGGGGGAGGGGTTTCTCTTAAAGAGGACTTCACATAAGATGATGTTGTCAGGGTGCTGGGTGGGCCAGAATGCTAACGGGCAGTATGTGATCTGTTATTTTTATTTTTATTTTATAGGGGAATACAGTTAAGAGATGGCATGATTCTCAGAAGAGACTTTGAAGTTTGGGTTTTTAATTATTATTGAGACTGTGATAGAGTGTGGGGACTTTTGAAGTTGGACTAAATGCACTTGCATTATGATGTGGCCGCAAACCAATGGGGTCTGAGAGGGGAATGTGGTGGCTTGAATAGGTATGGTCCCCATAGGCTCATATATTTGAACGCTTAGTCACCATGGAGTGGCACTGTTTGAAAAGATTAGACAGTGTGGCCTTGTTGGAGGAGGTGTGGCCTTGTTGGAGGAGGTGTGGCCTTGTTGGAGGAGGTGTGGCCTTGTTGGAGGAGGTGTGGCTTTGTTGGAGGAGGTGTGTCACTGGGGGTGGGGGCGGGGCAGGTTTAATGTTTCAAAAGCCCATGCTAGGCCCAGTCTCTTGGTTCAGGATGTAGAATTCTCAGCTGCTTCTCCAGCACGGTGCCTGCGCGCATCATGCCGTGAGGACGCCGTCCTAAGCCTCTGGAACTGTAAACAGACCCGGTTAAGCACTTTGTCTTACAAGAGCTGCCTTCGTTGTGGTGTCTCCTCACAGCGATAGGACAGTGACTGAGACAGCGCATTACTTCTGACTACAGTGGCCTGAAGATTAAAGATGAATCCAGTTCACGGTTGAGGGGTAAAAAGCAAAGGCCCAAGAGGAGTGCTATGGTACATTTTTAAAATGTGGTCTGTACTGAGGACAGTGCCACTCTTAGCTGGTGATTTCTGTGTCCCCTGTCAGCTTATACTCAAAGGCTTATGTTGCATTTATGTTTAGTGTTATCGATATTAATGTCTCTGTATGTGGGGTTTGGAAAGAGGTGGGGTTTTGTAGCTACCTCAATCATAATTTATTTAACTCCATTTCTTAGCTTTCACATGATTCATCGTACTTTTTTCCAGACATTGCCTTAGCTTGTTTAGGAAAGTCAAAAAGAGAAGCTGTGTGTATTTCCCGTGACTGTTCCCTTAGAAGCATGGCCCTGGGTTGCTGCACAGCAGTCTTAACAACAGTCTCAACTATCTGTGATTGTCAATGCTGGTCTCTAATCTCGCCCTTTACTCCCACACGGTCTGTCTCTGTTGACACTGACCAGCGAATCAGTGCACTGTTTTTATTACAGGGCTTACAGAGTCATTTGAAGAAGTGTGGTGGGAGATACGACCAGATTTTGGCTTTTCGACCTACAGGATGGACACACTCTAATGGCATAACTAACATAGCGGATATTACTCCCCAGACGAGAGGGAATATATCAATATATGGTGAGATGGCTCCAGTTTCTCATTACATGTCTTTACTTGTGCGCATGGACCATGTGGAGATGTGGAGCTCAGGACTGCTTGCAGGAGTTGGTTCTTTCCTGCCACGTGGGTCCTGGGGATCGAACTTGGGTCATCAGGCATGGCAGCAAGTGTCCTAACCCACTGAACCATCTCTCTGGTCCAGAATTTCTCTCTTTTAATGTTTTTGTTACTATTCATTCCTTAAAAGTACTATAAAATTAAGAACCAAGAAAAACAGACGGCAAAGAATTTAGCAACTCTAGAGTTTAAAGGCTCTCTACAACGCTGAATTCCTACCCAGTCTCTTGTAAGTCGGCAGACAAGAGCTGGCGATATTCTGATGCTGCTAACGCAGATCACTGCATGCTGTAGTAAGTGGTACTTAGAGGAAACGATAGAGTTACTTGAAAGGACAATGCTGTGGTTTGATACCCAGGTCAGCTGACAGGAAGGGTGAGGTTGTGGCAGGAAGAGGTGGCTTAGATGTGGTGACTGAGGGGTGACAGCTGGTGCAGCGGCCTTTGTGCTTTAGTCCCTTGGGAGAGGGTTACCTTGCCCTCCGAGCTGCCTTAGTACCCTGACGATAGTAGACATGTGCTGTGTCACCAGACCACTGAGGACTAGTTCACTCAGAGGACTCTCATGACCCTCCTCCATGGGACTTTAGCTGTAAAAAGACAAAGGGATTTTTAGAACTCTATTTTTCCTTCGTGCTTTTTATGTGGGTAAAGTTTGGCACTGCCGTTGACTTACACTATAAACCAAAGGTCCCCTGCTTGCCGTTCTTCCCATTTCCTCATGTTTCCTCCAGTTTTCCTGAAGTCCACAGCCGAGTGAAGTGTTTCAAGCAGTGGTTCTCAACCCTCCTAATGCCACACACAACCCTTTGATACAGTTCCTCAAGTTGTGGTGACTCCCAACCATAAAATTATTTTCATTGTTGCTTCATAACTGTAATTTTGCTGCTGTTATGAATTGTAATATAAATATCTGTGTTTTCTGATGGTCTTAGGTGATCCCTGTGAAAAGGTTGTTCAACCCCCCAGATGGGTCACAGCCCACAGGTTGAGAACTACTAGTTTAGAGGCAGAAAATCCAAATTAAATATAATTCTAAAAATGCATATTTTAGGTATGTACATTTAAAAGTAGTGTTTTTTTGGTTTTTGTGGGGTTTTTGTGTGTATGTGCCCTGAGTTTTATGTTAATGTTTTAATCTTTATTAATCATAAAGACATCAAGTTTTATTATCATAACTAAAGCACCAGAGTTTTTTAACAACAATATTCTAGATTGCTTTTCTATCTTATTTTTATTATTTTGGTTTTTAGTAAATAATCTCTTCCCTTTGATCTCACAGGAATCCCCTATAGTGAACACAGCAGCTTCCTAGAAATGAAACGTTTTGTCCAGTGGCTGAAACCACAGAAAATCATACCCACTGTAAATGTCGGCTCCTTTAAGTCTCGGAACACAATGGAGAAATACTTTAGAGAGTGGAAATTGGAAGCTGGATACTGATGCCATCACACAAGAGTCAGCAGTAGTTACGTTCAGCAGGTGTTAATAGTTAAGTCTAAACGAACATGAATGTACTCTATGAAAACAATCTCAGGACTGTTTCTCTCATCTTTGAATAATATATCCATGGTACTGAATGCCTTTCAAAGTCCTGAGGGACAGGGGCCTTCCCAGTGCCTTTAATTCTCCTCTGTGGAGGCAATAGTCATCTGCAGCAGCCTAAGGGGAGGAAACCAAAGGGATTCATGGTAATGGATACTAGACAAGAAGCATTATCTATGTAATATAAAATAAAACTTTTATATCATATGCAGTCTTAAATAAAAATTAATATAGAACTTGCTAACCCATTTTATGATGGGTTTTGTTGTTTTATTTTCTTTTTAGTAGACTTTATTTTTTTTAAAACAATCTTATATTTAGGGCAAAACTGAATAAAAAGTACAGAGTTCATGTGAGTCAAGCCCCATACTGTGGTGGTATTGTGTTCCCCAAAATATTGTGCACCCTAATAAACTTATCTGGGGTCAGAGACAGAACAGCCACTAGATACAAAGGCTAGAAAATGGTGGCACTCACACCTTTAATCCTAGCACTCCAGAGGTAGAAATCCCTTTGGATCTCTGTGAGTTCAAGGCCACATTAGAAACGGCCAGGCATGGTGACTCACGCCTTTAATCCCAGAAAGTGAGCCTTTAATCCCAGGGAGTGGTGGTAGAAAGCAGAAAGGTATATAAGGCGTGAGGACCAGAAACTAGAAGCATTTGGCTGGTTAAGCTTTCAGGCTTCTAGCATCAGTTCAGCTGAGATTCATTATGGATGAGGACTCAGAGGCCTCCAGTCTGAGGAAACAAGACCAGCTGAGGAGCTGGCGAGGTGAAGTAGCTGTGGCTTGTTCTGGTTCTCTGATCTTCCAGTTCACCCCAATACCTGGCTCAGGTTTGATTTTATTAATAAGAACTTTTAAGATTCCTGCTACACCATACTGGTTATAGCCTCTCTCGTAGCATCCTCTCCCAGAATGGTAAATGTATCAACATTAATGAATGTATGTTGACATCATAATTATAGTCAACAGTGTGCACTAGGATTCACTGTTGGTGGTCACATCTGTGGGCTTAACACATCAATCATCAGGGTGTGTGCCATATAAAAGTTTCATTGTAGCTAGAGTTTTCCTGGTCCTGCCTGGCCCAAGGTCAAGACAAATCTCTCTCACCTGCCCGTCCCACAGCTGCTCAGACCCAACCGAGTAAACCCACAGAGACTTGTATTGCTTACAAACTGTATGGCCGTGGCAGGCTTCTTGTTATCTAGTTCTTCTATCTTAAATGGACCCATTTCTATAAGTCTATACCTTGCCACATGGCTCGTGGCTTACCAGTATCTTACATGTTGGTACTCATGGTGGCGGCTGGCAGCCTCTCTCTGACTCAGCCTTCCACTTCCCAGCGTTCTCCTCTCTGCTTGTCCCACCTATGCTTCCTGCCTGGCTACTGGCCAATCAGCGTTTTATTTATACAGAGTGATATCCACAGCATTTCATATCCTTAAATATGCCTTACGTGCCCTGGATTCATTTTTTCCTTCCCCATGACCTCTGGAATCGCTACGTGGGGGAGCAGCCTCCAGACAGTCCAGGGCTCCAAAGGAATCCACAATGCTGGCATATGCTAAGACTTTTCTACCTGAGGGATTAGGAAAAAGACACACGCTCTCTCTCTCGATGGTTTTCTCCTTTTCTATCCTATTCTCTTCTCCTCTACAGCTTGTGTACCCAACAAAATCTTTCAGTCCGTACAGGAATCACAGTGTGGTTACATTCTGTTTTCCAAGTGAGTGATTATCATGAAAACAGGTAAAAATAGGTTTTTCATCTCCCTTACATGATTAAAAACAGTCACCCTAATAACCCACATGCATTTACATTAACAGAACATGAGCAAGCAAGGAGCATTTTCTTCTCAGCCAACTCTTTTGTTGGCAGGCTGCATATTGCAGTTACAAAGAAAGAATCAATCATTATCTATCTTGAATGGTAAACTTATAAGGAATCTTAAAGGAACCACAAACCTAAAAATTATGCATTAATAAAAGCAGTCAGTCAGCTGAACTTTGAATCTTTAGGGTGTATACCCATTCATCAATAGTTTCTTATATCAGGAAATTGAGGACAGGAAAGGGCACAAGGAATTAATCATCACCTTTGATCATCAACCAGACTTAGCAAGGAAAGTACATCAGCTAGCAACAATCAGATTGCTTTGTATATTTGACTCTAACATAATGAATCTATAACTCAGCTATGTGTCCTTGTGAACTTTAGATTGTTTTCTGGGGTTTACATCTTAAGGCTATTATCAAAGCATCTGATCTAATCTGAAGTTATTTTAAAGCTTTGTGTCAGCTAATGGTGCACACTGAAACCTGTGACAGCGTCTTTCAGCATCAAGATAAAGGTAATTAGAGCTAGCCTGGTTCCTGGGACTCAATTGTTTCTCTTAATCATTAACTTGAGCTGTGATCTAATGCAGCTCCTTAGGTGGAACTCATGCTCTAGCTGTGTAACATTTCCTTGTATTTACTTTTATTCATCAAAACGCTGTATAAGCTAACATTATTATTAGCAGTTAGACAGTACAGCTTAGGGAGGAATCACGACAATCCACAGGTAAAAATGCCCAGTAGAATGGGATGTTTCCATGAGATAAACACTACATCACAGGCAGTGGGGAATCTCCCCACACCCATTCACACCATGCCAGATACCAGAGAAAGATAGCAGCAAACATGTAAAGGCACAGCAGAAGCAAGAGACATTCTGGGGTCTGGGATCTTGGGCCTTGCCTAACCAAGGTTGACTCATTAGAGAGTTTCCTCCTGGTGGGCTGACACGTTGGACTTCAATTGCCACCTGCTGCTCCTCTAACATGGCCACCGGCACTCTGGCATCTGGCAGTCACTGATCTTTTTATTGTCTCTGTAACTTCTGTCTTTTCTGAAACATTACATAGTTGGGATCACATAGTTGACAGTATTTGCACATCAGCTTTCACACAATCACGTTCCCAGAAGGTCACCACTGGGTGTCTTGACACTCATTCTGAGAACCGCTGAATTCTGCTCCAGTGCTCACCCACTGAGGGACATCTCAATAGCATCCAAATTTCCACAATTAAGAATAAAGCTGTTGTATGCATCCATTTGTAGGCTTTTATATGGAAATGCTTTAAACTTCTTTGGGTAAATATCAAGGGTGGAAATTTTTAGGTCATATGGTAAGAATATGTTTTAACTTTTAATTTAAAAAAATTTTTTTAAGGTAAGATATCACAGTGTATCCCTGACTGGCCTGGAACTCACACTGTAGATCAGGCTAACCTTGAACACACAGATCTGCCTGCCTCTGTTCCCAAGTGCTGAGAATAAAGGCATTTGCAACCTTTTTTTTTTTTTTTACTAATATGTTTAATTTTATAAGAAATTGCCAAACTCTTGAAAATTACTAAAATGAAACTTAATTCTTTATATGCTAATTAAAATAAAAATTAAAGACAAATGGTCAAACTGTCTTCCAATGTGACTTGATTTTTAAGTTAGGTCACTAATTTCCTTAATGTTAAATTGTAAGTTGTGTGTTTTTGGATAAATGTTCTTTTTCATAAATATCATTTGTATCTGACAGGGTTTTAATTTTAATGAAAGTATAGCTTGTCATTTATTCCTTTCATGGGTCATGCTTTTGGTGTTACACTTAAAAGCTCATCATTGTGCCCAAGGTCATATCTTTCAGGAGTTTTATAATCTTGCATCTCATATTTACATCTGTGATCCATTTTGAATTAGTATTTATAAGATCTGTGTCCAAATTTATTTATTTATTTATTTGTTTGTTTGTTTGTTTGTTTGTTTTGGCATGTGAATGTAGAGGTGTCTCAGGACCACTTGTTGCAAAGATGATCTCTCCATCCTGTTTCTGCTCCACAGTCACAGGTCATTTCTGGGCTTTCTACTATGTTCCATTGATTTGTCTTTCAGTTTAGTGTCTTGGTAACAATAGCTTTATCATCAGTCTTGAAGTTGAGCAGTGTCAGTGCCCAAGCTTGGTCCTCCCTCACCACCTTTAGCCTTCCTTGGACATGTGTGTTTTCACACAAACTTTACATTCCTTAGCACTCTCAATTCGCTTGTTAGGGTTTGGGTGAGGATTGTTTTGAGCATGCAGATCAAGCTGTAAAGCCCTGATACCTTGACAACGTTGCATCTCCCTGCCTTTGAACACAGAGTGTTCATGTTTATGTCTCTGTTTTTCTTTCATCGTACTTCTGTGGTTTTGTTCATATAAAACTTGGATACATTTTATTAGATTTACACTAAGGCAAGATAAATGATTCTGTGTTTTAAATTTCAAATTCCCTATTTCTTGCTGGGATGTAAAAAAAAGTATTGGACTTTTTTATGTGTGTGTGTATGTGTGTGGATGTAGATTTACACATATGGAGGTCAGAGGTCAACTTTCATGTTGTTCCCTCAGGCACCTCCCACCATTTGTTTGAGACAGAGCTTCTAGTCTTAGATTTTGCAATGTAGGCCAGGATGGCTGGTCTACAAGCTTCCAGAGATCCACCAATATCTGCCTCCCATCTAGCCATCTCCAGGATTCCAGGGTGCACAACACCTGGACTTTTATGTGGGTTGTAAGAATACAACCTCAGGTCTTCATGCTTTCCAGGCAAACACTTTACCAATCATGCCATGGTGCTGGCTAGCTTTATGTCACCTTGACACAAGCTGGAGTCATCAGACAGGAGGGAGCCTCAATTGAGAAAATGACTCCATAAGATCCAGCTGTAGACAAGCCAGTAAGGCATTTTCTTAATTAGTGATTGATGGGAGAGGACCCAGCCCATTGTGGGTGGGGCCACCCCTGGACTGGTGGTCCTGGGTTCTATAAGACAGCAGGCTGAGCAAGCTGGTAAGCAGCACCCCTCCATGGCCTCTACCTCAGCTCCTGCCTCCAGGTTCCTGCCTGTTTGAGTTCCCGCCCTCACTTCCTTCTGGGATGGTAAACCAGATAAAGCCTTTGCTTCCCAGGTGGCTTTTGGTCATGGTGCTCCATCACAGCAGCAGTAACCCTAAGACAGCCATCTTCCACAGCCTCACAATGGACATTGACATGCTGTGACTGCTGTGAGCAAAGAGTTTTATTTCTCCATTGCAGTCTGTGTGCATTTTATTTCCTTGAAGAGCTGGGACTCCCAACATGTGATGAAATGGAATGGTAAGTGAAAACATCTGTGCCTTACTCCTGAAATCTATGGGAAGTGTTACACTTTCTCACCATTAAACACGGTGTTCACGGGAAGGTTTTGTAGGATTTTTTTTTGTTTTTTTAAGTCAGGTTGAGAAAGTTACCTTCCTAGTTCACTAAAGGTTTTTTTTATCATGAGTGGGCATTGGATTTTTATCAAGTGCTATTCTGAATCTATTGATAGGCCTCTGTGGTTTTCTAAACTTCAGCTTAATAGGTTAGGTTTCATTAATTGGTTTTGAGGTCAGCTTCATATAACTGGGTTAAATGATGTTTGCAATTGAATTCAATTTGTCAGCTTTGCTGAGGTTTTTCACATCTATATTCATTAGAAATATTAGTCTATCATTTTCCTATAAAAAATCATTGTATGGTTTGGTAGTAGGCTAATGCTAGCCTCATTAAAGAGTTAAGAAACTCCTTCTCCCTGTCCTCTGGAGAGAATGGCTGCCACTTTCTGCTCAGCACTGAGCCTGTGTGTGTCCGATGCTTTCTGTTTTAGGAAGTTCTTCATTGTTGGTTAAATGTCTCTAAGAGATACAGCTCCATCACATTGTCTATCTGCTGTGTGTGCGTTTTGACAGATTGTATCACTCAGGGTCGGCTGTATCTAAGCTACTCAGTTTTGGGGGCTTTTTAGGATTTCAATTGTGATACTTACATGGTTGTAAAGAGTAGTAGCTAAAGTAATTCTGCGTTTGACTTTAGGAAGATAATTCAAAGAGCTGCATAACCACGTGTAAGTGATGTGGGGAGTTTGCAGGAGTGGCGTTGGCTGAACTATCAAGAGATAAGATAACTGTAAGTTTATATTGCAGTGTAAATGTTTTGTAAAATAAGGTTATGTAAATCATTTTTAGGTGTTTATCTCTATAACATCAATTGAGTAGTTGATCCAAAGTGAAATTGCATGCCTATGCATATTAAAAATGTTTTTATGATGTCTAAGAAAATGTTAGTATCATATATGTACAAATGTGAAACTCAGCTGGGGAATTTATTAATGACATTTTTCAGTGTATGTTTTTATGTAAATATTTAATAATGGATTTAATCAAGAGGAAGATGCTCATCAGGAACCTCATTTGTAGAAGTTTGAGTTTTACTTTGCTGTGGAGGTCCAGGCTAGACAGAGTAGAAAAGATTTAACTATATTCTCAACTGACTGAGTTTAAAATATTTCCAATTATTTTGATATTTTAAACTTCTTAAAGTTATTAGTTAAGGGTTATAATTAGAAAAATGTCACATCTTCTACAGGCATTTTTTAACATGGGACATGGTTAAGTCATTAGAGTAATTTTATTGTCTTTTCCTAGAATTATTTTTCTCCCTTCCTCTTCCTTTTTTTTCAATGATACAAATTGAACCCAAGGCCTTTTGTCTCTAGTCCATCATTTTTATTGGTATTTTTTTCCGCTATTTTGAATATTTTACTTAAAAAATCGGGTGTGCCCTTTCCTGAGCAGTCCCAGCCTGTTGTCCTCTGCAATGACATCTTTTGCTGCTATTGCTACAAAACATAAATTCACTCAGGAGCCCCATCATGTCATTTTATGTATAGATCACAGCCCCCACCAAATGCTCCTAGGCTCTGTTGATGAGGATTCAACCTAAGGCTTTGTGTGTGCTAAGCAAGTGATCTGCTATTGAGTTACAGTCCCAACCTTTTTTTTTATTTTTATTCTGAGAAAGGGGATTGTGAGTTGCCCAGGCTGACCCTGAATTCACTCTACAGCCCAGACTCAAGCCTGAGAGCAGTCTACCACTGCTTCTTACATAGCTGAGGTTACAGGATAAGCCATCATCTCTCAACGTCTTCTCTACTCTCCAAGAGTGTGGTTAAGTGAAAGGAAAGAGTCACCACCACTAAGGAGATGAATGGCAGCTCTTCCCATTCTGAAAAGGGTTGAGAGAAAGAAGCCTGTTGAGCTGACCTGGAGGGAAGTATTTTTCTTTATGTACTTGGGACTCCTCAGACAGCTCCTTTACAGTGTTTGCTGGCCTGGGACATCCCATGGCCGTTGAAAGGATGATTTCTAGTTCTGAAGACTGACATAGTACAGAATCCTTCTCCCTTATGGTCAGTGCCTTTTAAATCTAAGTTATCCTTACTCAGTCATGTGCCTATATAGGAAACTGCCCTTTCGGACATCTGTTTCAAATTGAGCTCCCTTCTGTTGTTGAGCTACATCCCTGGGTACCAAGCACATCCTGAACTTCCATACTTCACTCTGAGTAGCCACCAATAACTCACAAAAACTAAGAAGAGAATCACTTCTGGTATTGATCCCCAAGTGATCTATCTCAAAAGAATTTGTCAGTTTGCAATTTATCTGATTGGTATTCATTTAGTTCATTTGATATTGATTTTAGGAAGATGCTAATAAAAATAATTTGAATGGCAGCAAAATCACCAGTTATTATTGAACAATGGGAAGGTTTAGCAGTAAAAGTTATTTCTGATCTGAATAATTGGATATGTTTACCTGGTCTGAAGAGTTGAACATGTTTACCTGGTCTGAAGAATTGGACATGTTTACCTGGCAGTCATTTAAGTGATGTCATTGTGTTTCATCTCTTCACTTCCTTTAGTATCAACCCTTTCCTCCTAAAAGTAGTTGTCTCTTTGTATAGTAACAAGCTTCCCTCAGGATTTCACAGCTAAATTTTTTATAAACCAGAAATAATTCATAAAACATTTGTCATGGAGTGTCCAAAATATATGCAAGCCAGGATAGCAGAGAATTGATTTTTTTTTTCCCTTTCTTGCTCTTAAACCTCCACAGCTGGGCCAGTAGGGTAGAGAAAAGCTCTGGGCCCAGAGTTCAAAGAGCCAACCCTTCTTAGAGCTGACTGTGCACCCCAGGCCTCTGAGCACGAGTGTCCCCTCTTGGAGCTGTGTGCTAAGACGCCTCTCTTGCCTCAGCCAGTCCCTGATCCACAGCATCTAATTATGCTGTTTTGTTCCTTGAGGACTAAAAACGGATTTGCGAGGGATTCTTTTCAATAGCTCTGTTCTTAGTGTATATGAGGACATCAGTGCTGTCATCCGAAGTTAGGAGAGGGAATTTCACTGAACTTCCAACATGATGAGTGTTAACTGGTAGCACATTTTCCTGAAGCACCAAAACCCAGGTTCCTTTAAGATCTGTCCCACAATGCATTGCAAATACCTTATGGCCAGGGCTTATGTTTTATTCATCTATGATGCAGTACCTTTCAGTGTCTGGTCCAGAGACAGTTCTCATAAATTATAAATGCTTGAATGGACCTTGAATAAACAGTGACAAAAATCCATCTACATTTTAAGAATGGGTTTTCACAATTCTCTTATATGTATCCTTTCTGTGAAATAGATTTGTTCCAGAATAACCACTGGAAATAAAAAATATACTGAAACTAAATATACAGTGAATTATTTCAGTACATTCACGTATGTGTTCTTCAAATTGAATGTGGCATAGGAACAATTTAGAGAATGAACATTTTAAAAGAGATAAATCAGCTTAGTCAGGTGGCATAGGCTTGAAATCTCAGCTACTCTAGAGGCTGAGGCAGGAGGATTGCAAATTCAGCCTTTCTTAAAAGCCAGGACTCAAGTTTGAGGGTATTTACTGCTCAGTGACTAGCACATGTGGGAGGAAAAGAGAAGTTGGTAGGATTTCCTGTCCTGCGGGAACTGACATGGGGTTCACTGAGGCTGATGATGAGCCACTTGGTAGAAGGAAATATGTATGAAAATAATTTGGAAACAATAATATCCAGGTAGTCTGTGGGTGGCCAAGCCAACCTTTAGACAGTTTGCTCCATTTAAACCAATTATTATTATGTAAATACTACTCTTACGTTTTGGAGTGAATTTTGTGGTTTTAGGTTCTGATAGACCCATAGTAGTTTACATAAGGATTTATGGCACCTGAGAATGCTATGTGCTTTGTCCCAAATGTGGCTGACATTTTTCAAGGAAGAACTTTTAGTAAAGTCAAGTTGTTCTATCAGTTTAAGACCTTCTGATATTTCAAAGTGGGAAGCAAAAGCTTATGGTCACGGAGTGGCATCAAAGCAGGATTCTAATTCACCATTGGATAATGTTAAACTGCTTAAAAGTTCTTATGAAAGAACTGTTGCAGACTACCTGTTGAGGCTGGGAGCTCTGATTGCATATCACATGGGACAAGCAGATAAATGTGTAAATGAGCTAAAAGCCAGTGTCCGTCTGCAAGGGATTAAAGGTCAAAGGTCCCTGCTGTGCTGTCAGCCAGATGATGGTGGTGATGGTGGTGATGGTGGTGATGGTGGTGGTGATGGTGGTGATGGTGGTGATGATGGTGATGGTGGTGATGGTGGTGATGGTGGTGATGGTGGTGATGGTG
>CABHPH010134980.1:0-10589 GCA_902168325.1 Peromyscus nudipes | reverse complement strand
TGGTGATGATGATAGCTTTCATCCATGGAAGGAGTGCCATGCCCTATTTTTATGGCTTTTTGTTTGTTTGTTTTTGTTTCTCGAGATCACCTTGGCTGTCCTGGAACTAGGTCTGTTGACCAGGCTGGCCTCGATCTCACAGAGATCCGCCTGCTTCTGCCTCCCAAGTGCTGAGATTAAAGGTGTGCACCACCACTGCTTGGCCTGTGTTTTGTTTTTTAACAGCTTTATCCAAATATATTTCATATATCATACAAGTCACCCATTTAAAGTATACAATTCAATGGTTCTTAATATTTGGCAGTCAGCACCACAGTGAGTTTTCATTCTTTAGTAGGCTGTCTTAGTTCTCCCTCCTGCCTTCCCTTTGCCCTAGGTACTCACTGTGGACCTTTATCATAACTGTCTCCTATGGGGTCTTTGTTTTCTGCTTTCTTGAGCATAACATTTTCAAGATGTTGTAGACCATCCCAAACTTCATTCTTTACATGGGCAAATAAAATTCCATTGTTTGAAAATAGCCTGTTGTTCATCCAATCATTCCTGTGCTGTTTCCATTCTTTGGCTATCGTGAAACATGGTGTTATGAATATTTTTGTGTGTAAGTTTTTGCATGGAGATATATGTTCATTACTCTTGGATGAGCGTGCACAAGTAGAATCACAGGAAATGTGGTAGTTGTGTTTAAACTTTGAGGAACAATGGAAAGCTTTCCCAAACTGCAGTAGCATTTTGCATTTCTACCAACAATGTGTGAGGGACCTCACTTGGTTCACATCTCAGCAGTACCTGCTGTCTATGATTACAGGCGTCTAGGCAGGCATGAAGTAGTATCCAGGTGTCATTCTTATCTGTGCTCCTCTGATGACTGAAATTGAGCATCTTTTTCACTAACTCTATTTTGGAAGAGAGCAGTGTATAGAAAGCCTAATTAAGTGGATATGCTATATGTTATTTTAAATAGTTAGTTTTAGACGTTAGTCTTGATTTATTAGAAAATGATGTTTAACAATGAAAAGTCTACAATTTTGGTCCAATAACAATAAGTTAAATTAATAATAGGGTGAATTTTATTTTTTAAAGACATTTTTATGTGTATGAGTGTTTGCCTGCATATATATGTATATCTATCTACACACACACACACACACACACACACACACACACACACATTACACCACCTTACTATCTGCAGAGGTCAGAAGAGGCCATCAGACCCCCTGGAACTATAGTTACAGACAATTGCAAGCTGCCATGTGGGTGCTGGAAACTAAACTTTGGTCCTCTGCAGGAGCAGCCAGTGCTCTTAACTGCTAAGCCATCTCTCTAGCCCCATAGGATAGTTCAGTGCACAGCCGTATTCCAGGGGGCCATGGAGTATGCAGTACAGGTAAAATGGTTGCCGCCTCAGGCTGTGGACACAATGCACAATGAACTTCACAGTTACTACTTGGAATGGAAGACTTGAGATCAGAGGGTTTGAAAAATTCCAGTGGTAAGACCAGCAGACCAGAAATAAGAAAAGTCACTTTAAAAATGGCCTATGATGTTGATGTGAATATATAAAAAATAAATATCCAGTTTTTATACTTTACAACTTCAGAATTCTATCAAAGACAGTATCTGGAAGCTACATAATTCAACAATTTCACAATTAAACAGATAGCAGATTTAGTTCCCTGTTAGCCATAAGTCATTCCTGGCTAAGATGTAGTTTCTCAAACAGAGATACTAAAGCCTCAGCATTTTAAACAAATCAGCCAAGAAACATCTTCTTGTTCTAAAAGAGACTCTGAAACTGTTTACATAGGAACTCTATACTCGTTCCAGATGGCGTCTTTGCAATTTATTCACATGTAATAAAATTTCTAACAAGTTTTTGATGAAGAACAGGTAAGAAGAGCCAGGAGTCGTCAGGAGTTCAGCACACTTCCTTGGTCAGCATTTGAAATCTGTAAATGAGAGGAAACAGACGAATTGGACCACATCATCCTTGCTGTGCCTCGTAAACAGCTGGGAAACATTAATGTCCTTCAGCTACGTTTCTGCTCCTAGGCTGGGAGTGCAGTGAGCAGTGCTAGCAGCCTTTTCCACTGCTTGGTATTTAACGGCAGAAGCTTGGAGAAATTAATATATAGCATAAGAATAGTTCATTGGCATGCTCACCGAGTGGCTTAGTCCATCTAGGAAACGTTTACAGAGTGCTGAAGACTGCTGACAAATGACAGATTCCTGTGGGACAGCTGCGGGGACAAGGGAGCATCTGAGATGGATTGTGAACACAAGTACGGTTCAGATACTCATAACGGGGAAGAAAGCGAAGAGCGGCAATTATCTCTGAAAAAGACCGAAGGTGGCTGTGAGCAAAACCTTCCTCTTAGGAAAAGGTAGACATACATGCTGGAAATATTTAAGCGTCTGCTAAGGTAATTCAAGCAATACGATGGGAGTTGGAGACAGATGCCAGCCTTTAAAGTAAACAGAAGATCCTAACACCTGCAGGGAGAGTGCTTGGGGAGAGGGTATCAAAGCCAAGAATAAATATTGGGGCTCTTGTGAGATCGAAGCCACCACCCGCATGGTCCCCTTCGGGTGTGGAGTCACAGTCTTCAAAATGAAACTTGACAAAGATATATTGAAAGCAATTTTCATCTTTCCTGTTGCTTCTCAAAAATGTCAAATGGGAGGCACATTTTGAATATATTATTACAAGGTCAGAGTTACTGTCAAAGATTCTTCAGCAATGGAGCTAATGGGATTTTAATTACATTGTTGGAGAGATTATATTAATTTTTCTATTCTATCCTAAGATTCATTAACATGATAGTAAAGTTGTAATAAGTGAACAGGTTCACAAGGACCAGATGATTAATAGTCATAATCAGTAGGTAAGAACTACAACCAAATCTTGAAAGACAAAAGAAAAAAAAAAACAGTTTAGAGTATTTGATTTGATAGATGGCATTGTGGGAAATCTGGAATGAATTGTAGCTGTGTGTTCATGTGTATAGTTATATAAGTGAAAACCAACAGATATCCACTTGAAGCACTTCCCACAATACTTGGTCTTGTAATGGACAATATTTACATACTCATGATGACATAAACAGTGATGCGTTTAATTATTTAATAATAAGAATTGGTTACTAATGCTAATGAGGAACAGAGAAAGAGATAGATATGGAAAGAAGGTCCAATTATTTCCCTGCTGAAAGTTCTTTCATGGCTTCCAATTGAAATAAAATAAAGTCCCTTGTGTTGGGGAGATGGCTCCAGGTAAAGCACTTGCCGTGTAAAGGTGAGGACTGGAGTTCAGATCTCTGGTGCTCACGTGAAGCTGGACGCTATAGCACACATCTGTAATCCCAGCAGGTCTACTGTGATGGAGACAGGAGAATCCCCAGAGGTTCATGGGCCAGCTAGCTTGGTGTTTCCAATGGGGATGAGACCCTGCCTGTCTCAAACAAAGTGGAAGGAGAGAACTGATACCTAAGGTTTCTCTCTGACCTTTACATGCACTCTGTGGCACGGATGTGCTTTCACTCGGGCACAGGAATGTGCGTACATGTACAAAAACAGTGTCTTGCTCATATCTGCCACTCTCCTTTACTCTCCCTATGGTGATACTGGCATGCTTGCTCTGTCATTGGCTCCCCCCCTTTCTGTGTGTGTGTGTGCGTGTGCTGGCATGGTCTCAAGTAACACAGGTCAGCCTTGAACTCACTAACTTTGAATTGTGACCTCTTGCTGCTACCTCCCAAATACTGTAATTATCAACAAGCCCAAATTGTTTCTCTTAAACAAGATTTTTTACTTCATCAAGGATTTTTTTGTTAATTTTTTCTCTAAATAAAATGATGTTATTTTGATAGAAAATGAATTGGCCCCTGATACCCATTCTCATTTCTCAGGAAGAGAACTTTAGCTTAGTGCATGGCTGCCCAGAATAGAAACCACATTTCAATTTTCTCCTACAGCTTGGTGCGTCAATGTGACTAAGGTCTGGCCAAAAAGACGTGAGCAGAAGAGATGGGAAATTTCAGAGTTGGCACCCATACAGAAAAAGTGTGCCCTGCTCCTTACCATTCTTCTTACTGTTTGGAACTTCATGCTAAGGCATCTAGAGTTTTCCAGACATGGAGCTGAATGAGTAAGAAGGTAGAAGGAGCCTGGGCTCTGGTTAGTCTGTCCTGAGCCTACTATAAGAAGCAAACACAACGTTCATTTGCTAAGCCGTTCTTGTAAGGTCCCTGTTACCCAGGGCCAGACCTTCCCCCATGCACAGAGATTTCCTTCCACCCCAGGCCTCACAATGCAGGCATTTCTCAGCATGCAGGGCTCAACTCAGATGTCGCCTCAGAAGAACATTTCTTCGCTACTCTACTCAAAGCCAGTTTTTCTACTTTCTCTCACTGATGGATTTTTTGTGTACTACACAGCACGTTAACTTCCTTTATGCAGTGTCTCACTTTCCAAATGCCTTTTCTCTTGGAGTTGAAGTTTGATGAATGCAATGACCTTGTCTATCGATCCCTAATTCCTGGAACAATGTCCAGCACATGACGGGGGAATGGCATTTTATTTGTTGGATGATTAAGTTTATCACACTGTGCAGGTAACACACAAAGTAGAAGTTAATCTTAAGACCAGCACACACATATTGTTTGGAAACATAAGTTAGAAGAAACAGTGTTTAAAATGTTCTCTGATGGCTACTTCTGGGAACCAGGGGTGAAGTGGGAACAGGCGTCACAGGATGATACTTTATTTTGTTCTATGTCTTTTGGTAACACTTGATTTTTAACTTGTGCATACATAACTTTGGAAAATATCACACTCAAAAGTAACTGTTGTGTGTCAAATGATATGTTAGAAGACTACTTAATGAGACAGAAAGGATATCCACAATATGAAAATTAAGAGGTTACATGACATGTTATATGGTGAAAAAAATACCACTTTATGAAGTATGGAGCACATGTATAAAAAGACATGTTATAGTGAATACACAGGATGGCTTCCCATGTGCAATCTAAATGGATATTCCAGTTTTGAAAACAGAATGAGTGTTTCTTGAACAATTCTGATAAATGGATATTTGAAGACCAAGTTTGAAGGACACAGCTGGAGCTTCCTCCCCAGGGTTTCAACAGGCCTTGGGTCAGCCCTTTCTTTGAACTATTTAATGGGGAATAGTGAGGTGTCATTGAAGTATGTTGAGCAGAGATGGTGCGATAAAATTGGTTTCAAGTAGACTTGTGAAATGGAGAGAAGCTGACAAATTAATTGGGAAGCTATTGAAGTCATAAAGCACCAGACCATGGAGACCTGAAGCAGAAAGCCCAAAAGGGTTGGGAGGAAGGAGGGGTCTCAAAAACCAGCTCAGAGAGTTAGCAAGATCAGCCAGAATCAGGAAGCGTCCAGAACCCCAGCTCCATGAGGGCAAGGACAGTTTGCCCCTGTTCACTGCTTCATCCCAGGGTCTACCTGGCACAGCTGAGCAACATTCTGCAACTGTTTGATCCCAAGGAAGGACAAGGGTGAAGGCTGAGGCTGGCAAGACCCGATAATCTGCCTGTGCAAATTCTACCTTCTTCCCTGAGCAGTGGGAGGGCCTTGGTGAAGGTGGGCCAGTGAGCCTGAGCAGTGGGAGGGTCATGGTGGAGGGGGGGGGCAGTGAGCCTGAGCAGGGGGGGGGGCGGGGGGGGGGGGGGGGGGGGTGGGGTGAGGTGAGGTGGGGGTGGTGGACAGTAAAGAACACTGTCATTACCACCCTAAGATTAGTTCCAAAAGCAACTCAGTTTACAAGAAGCTGCTGTTGATGCTGGGACAGGGAAAGATGCGCAGGGCACTGGAGATAGGAGGTAACTATTTTAGTAAGTTAGGGGCACTCATGGGCCCATATACCGCATTTCCTTTCTTTCAATTTTTTTTTTCTCTTTTTAGGATTTTCGAGACAGGGTTTCTCTGTGTAGCTTTGCGCCTTTTCTGGATCTCGCTTTGTAGACCAGGCTGGCCTCGAACTCACAAAGATCCGCCTGCCTCTGCCTCCCAAGTGCTGGGATTAAAGGCGTGTGCCACCACCGCCCAGCCAATTTTTTTAATCCCTTTTAATTTTGATAAGTCTCTGACTTCTACCCCCCACTAAATTGGTCTTATCAAGGTTTCAAAGGCTATTTTGGCAGTGGGAGGTTTTCCCATCAGTCACACTTGTACTCTGTTCACTACCAGCAAGCTGACAGACGTTTCTGCTGCTTCAGAACGTGGCTTCCACAGAACTTGGCTTTTCTGCCTTAAGGTCACACCCACAGGTCCTGTGAGTCCTTTTTGTCTTCCCTAGATAAACACATACTTTCTTTCAATGTAGAAAATTGTAAAGGGTTTCATAACATTAAAATTACAAATTATGTTTCCATCATGTTCTTTATTAGTGATTGATATTTGGATGGTGTATTTTTCCAAATTTTCTTTGCCAAGGATGTTCTCAGCACACAGTTATTTCCTGAGTACAGATTTTATTTTCCTTCTTTCTTTCAATTCATCAAGTTATAAAAATTACTTGCGTGTGTGTGTGCATGTGTGTGTGTGCGTGTATAAGATGTGTTCCTGTATGTATGAACATGTATGTGCATGTTCCCGTGCAGAGGCAGGAGGACACCATCCACTGCTTTCTTCTATCACCCCCCATCTTACTGTTATAGACGGAGTCTCACTGAACTTGCAGCTCAGCACTCAGCTAGCCTGGCTGACCAGTGAGTACCAGCATCTGTTTGTCCCCGTCCCCAGTGCTGGGGTGACAGACATGTGCCGCTGTGTCTGGCTTGTACGTGGGTGCTGGGTCCTGAACCCAGACTCCTCTGGAGCTGGAGTTACAGGCACAGTGAATTGCTGGTCCCCATTGCTGGTAACAGATTTGGACAGCTGGGAAGAGCAGCGAGTCCCCTTGACCACTGAGCATCTCTCCAGTCCCAGAACGTTTTAATTTGTGGTTTAGTATTTACCATCTAACTGTTCTAGGACCGTGGAGAACAGACCTTTCTTCTGCGTAGGTTTGGAGTCTTGGAGGTAAAGTAACTGAAGAACCCTCTTCCTCATGCTGGTGTTAACCTCACTATGGTCACACCAACCACAAAATGAGGCAAAGAGTTCATTATGATGCAACAGCCCATTGGGAAATGTATGAAGGACTGAGTGAGAGTTCTTCAGCATTTCCATCATATCATGAGCACCCAGGAGGAGAAGAAACCCATATGTGGGAACTAGACTTGGTGGCACATGCCTTTAATCCCAGCACTCAGGAAGCAGAGGCAGGCAGATCTCTACCCATTAAAGGCCAGCCAAGAAAATGCATACATTCAGATTATTCATTTTTATAACCGTCATTGACACAAATGGTAAATCCTATATATCATGACACTAGGCAAACACTAGCTTATGGTTCAGAACTTCAGCTTAACACTGTCATACACAAACTGACTTTGGCAGATCTATTGAACTGCTTTGGTGATTTCTGAAGGATCTGCCCCTTCCCTGGAAACAGACTAAATCAGCGGCCAACCTTAAAAAGGATATTTAAAGGTGTGAGGGAAGAGATGGGGGTGAAAAGCTGTAGATGTTGTGTTGCCCTAAGGAGGAACTGCTCACTCCTGTTCACAGGAGCCGTCCTTGGTGTCTTTTCTCTCCTGTGTGTTCTGGTCCCTCACGGTCCTAGGATGGCTGCTTTTCCAGATGGCAATGATGCATTCCCACCTTAGCAGGCAAAATACAGGTCTAGTACCCAGTGGGAGCACCCAGAGCTGCTTGCTTTTAGAAAAGAGTAGTTTTTTAAAGTTGCTCTCCTCCCCCAAGATTCTTCCAGGACTGCATTGTCCACAGCAAGGAACTGAGGGTACATGCTGCCACAGTCCAAACCCACTGTGGAAGGCTCACTCATTTCTGCAACTGCTCTTTTTCTATTCCAACAGCTAAATGCCTCCGGATGCCCAAGCCTCTTCCTGTTTGTTTCTAAAGGGTCCATGGGGACTTCATCAGGATGTTGGTAACCCATTGCCATCACACACCAGATCTCGGTGTCAAGACTAATAGGGCAGCTGGTTTGCTTCTCTGATAAAAGAATGAAAGGCTTTGCTCGTAAATAGCTTCACTGTGCTCACAAATCCAGAACAGTCTTCCTGCCCTCGAATTCCCCAAATGTAGCTTCAAAGACCTGGTTTCCTTCCTAGGGCATGAACTGTCCGGCTTACTGATATTGATAATCAATTCCTGGAGCTTTCTGCTCTGGCTGCCTCCAGTCTTATGGCAGCTTCTCCCTTGTGATGGGGACTTTGAAGCTGGGAGGGCTACAGCCTGCAGTCTGTGTGCCTGTTCCTGCCATGGGGGTGGCGTGGGATGAGGAAGAATGTTGCCTTGCCAGGATCTGAGCCATGGTGTGGTGCTGAATTTTTCCACTGTTTTACATTGTGCCTACCACACTCATCTTTAAGCAGAAGGTGGATGCTATATTCCCAACCTGTGCTAGGGCCCTTGGCTTTTCTGAAGCTCTGTCAGCATTTGCGATGTGGTTGCTTCGTCTTAAAAATAGCTACCTGATGGATTGCACACCAGGAGGAAAGAGAATATATACGTGAATGAACCAAAGCGAGAGGAGGAGGAGAGGAGGGGGAAGGAGGGAAGAACTGGAAAGAAGGAGAAAAAGAAGAGGAAAAGGAGGGGAGGTGGTAGGAAAGAGAGCAAATAGCAGTCACGTGATGAAATAGAGCCTTAAAACCAAGCACCGCCTTTACCTGGCTCCAAGGCATCCGGAACACATCCCATAATCCCTTGCAGCATCAGTCCATTCAAAAAGGACTTTCAAATTCCTCATGAGTTTCCCCCAAACCAGTTTGATAAGTAGAGAGAGTTATGATCTCAGAGCTACCAAGGACTGTAGATGAGAAAGAAGGGGAGGAGGAGGAGGAGGAGAAGGAGGAGGAGGAGGAGGAGGAGGGAAGGGGCAGCAACTCAAGTCAGTGTTTGCAGAAGCAAGATTAGAAATTTGCAGGCTCCAGGCGGTTTTCTTTTTGTTTTTAAAATGGAAGGGCCTCAGATGGTGCCGGTGCAAAAAAAAAAAAACAAAAAAAAACCAAAAACCTCATAGGATTCGCAGCTTCTTCTCCCCTGAAAGAGGTAAAATGTGGCCATTTTGTAGCGCTTGAATCATCCGGAAAGAAATGTGGGCGTGTTGCCTAGCTCTAAGCAACTGGAAGTGAAGCAATGTGGGTGCACAAATACCAAGACAGAAAGAAGAGTGTGCAGCAGGAGCTGACCATGCAGCAGGCAGGGCCCTGGAGAACAAGAGGAACTGCAGCCTCCGGGAGCTTAGCATCAGGTCAGGACCAGGACATTTAGAAGGGAAGACACACCTCCAATCAGAGCAGTGAAGGGCTTGTTAGGGTGCCTCAGGACTGTGTGGGACAGTGAATGTCTCTCCGCACTCAAAGCACATTTTCTCCCCTTCCCCAGGGCACCTGCAGTGCAAATGCTATGGGGCCAGGAACAAAACGAACTTTTAATATTTCCATAATCTATATTGGACAGACTTTGAGCCCTAGAGCCCAGCCAGGTGGCTGACACAGCACATTGCTACTGTGTGTGCAACTGTCAATGACAGCTTATTTCATATCCAGAACTGTTTTTTTTTTTTTACTTTATTTATTTATTTTGAGACAGGGTTTCTCTGTAGCTTTGGAGCCTGTCCGGGAACTCACTCTGTAGACCAGGCTGGCCTTGAACTCACAGAGATCCACCTGTCTCTGCCTCCCGAGTGCTGGAATTAAAGGTATGCGCCATCACTGCCTGGCTGGAATGAAAATATTTAAGTGATCAGTAACACATCTTGAACATTTACTGAAAATAAATTACAAGCAAACTCTGTTCCTAATAAAGTTTATGTTGATAAATTAGGGAGTTTCTCAGTTTACTCAAGACTAGGTTTTAATAAATACTGCTTGTGTATTGACCCCGCACTCTGTTTCACATTTCGTTTTTCTTAAGAGCTGGCTGGATGAGAAAGGTCCAGCCAGCAAAGGGAGAGGAAGGGAACAGTGGTCGGAAGGAATAAACAGTGTATGCAGAGATCCTGCTGAGGGTGAGGCTTGAGCCTTTGAGGTAGAGTGTAGGGTACTTAGGACACAGGGGCGGTCAAAGGGCTTGGCTGAGTATGGCAAGGAACCTGGACTATATGCTGAGGGAATGGACCGACATCATAGGGCTCTGGCAGTGGCCTAAAGGTATTCATCAAATTTTGCAATGAATAAAGATAGAAAAAGATAACAAAATATGGATGACTCTGTTATCTTGATATTCAGTTTGACTTTTCATGATGCCAATTAGTTGAGTAAATGATACATTATTCTGAAAGATATAAATACTTGTATTAATGACCTCACTTTGAGGATGACTGAACATGCGGCCAGCAGCTAGCTAGCGCAGGACCCCATCATCATGGATGCTTAAGGGGTGCACACAGTGCCTGGGAAGGGGCAGAGCATGCAGGATCCACAGTGCCTGTTGTACATTAACAGAGGGCCACGCAGGAAAAGACTAGGAGA
>CABHPH010134979.1:11634-25044 GCA_902168325.1 Peromyscus nudipes | reverse complement strand
AAAAAAAAAATTCTTTTCCTGACTGAGTTTAAGAAAATTTGATACACTCAGTTTATCATCATGTTATATATTATCTGAGATGTTTTTGATTGAATGGATTGGATTTTTAGTATCTATTTCTTTTGGTTGCTTTGTGTGTGTGTGTGTGTGTGTGTGTGTGTGTGTGTGTGTGCTTGTGTCTCTATGGATGCACATACCACAGCACACATGTAGACAACTGTGGTGATACTCTGTTCCCCAAAATATTGTGCACCCTAATAAACTTATCCAGGGTCAGAGAACAGAACAGCCACTAGATATAGAGGCCAGAAAATGGTGACACACACGCCTTTAATCCTAGCATTCCAGAAGCAGAGATCCGTTTGGATTTCTGTGAGTTCAAAGCCACACTGGAAACAGCCAGGCATGGTAACAAGAGCCTTTAATCCCAGGAAGTTATGGCAGGAAGCAGAAAGGTATTTAAGGAGTGAGGACAAGGAACTAGAGCCTGGTTAAGCTTTCAGGCTTTTAAGAAGCAGTTCAGCTGAGATCCAAAGGCTTCTAGTCTAAGGAAACAGGATCAGCTGAAGATTGGCAAGGTGAAGTGGCTGTGGCTTGTTCTGCTTCTCTGATTCTTCCAGCATTCACCCCAATACCTTGCTCCAGGTTTATTTTCATTAATAAGAACTTTTAAGATTCATGCTACAGACAACCTCAAATGTCAGTCTTCACTTTCCTTCTTATTGACCACTGCATATGACAGGTAAACTTGTCTGTGGACTTTTGGGCAATCTCTTATCAACATGTCCCATCTAAGACTAGCACCGCTGGCATCACAGACTCTCCCTACAGTGCCCAGCCTTGTGTGGCTTCTGCAGATTCAAACACGGGCCCTTACACTTGTGCAACAAATGTTTTATACCCTGAGTCATTGCTCTGCATGACATTTTAAAAATTTTAATTCAGCCCAGTTAGTATTTTTTTCCTTGAGTATTCATGTTTAAGCCACTTTTCAGGAAGTGAAGTATCCCTTCAATTATTAAAAAAAAAATCTTTATTCACAAAGAAAGGACAAGTAATGAATAAGAATATGTAGATAAGTTGCACATATAAAACTTGAAGCTAGATGCCTCGCTATACGTGACAGAAAAACTTTATTCTTTGTTATATCCTTCCCATTTTATAGCAGAGCTATGTCTAAAGATGTTCCCTTTCATATTATTTTTAGAAGAACAAAAGAACCCGACAATTTTATTTAGAGAAGTGATTTCCAGTTAAAAGCAAAAGTTAAGTTCATTGTCTTGTGCAATGAGGAGTCTCATATAATCTGGTGGGGTTATTGTTTGCCTCCAGCAATTTAATTAAAAGCTCAAACAAATAGAGCCCTTGGGGGTTTCTACCAGCAGCTAACTTATTACTAAATGCTGTGTGTGGTAGAACAGCACAGAAAGGAGAGTGTCTGCTGTAAGTAGCCTAATTTACGAAGGGCGCTAATACAGTTGCAGTTCCTAAGAGTTGTTCCTTCCTGCAGCACAAGAGGAAAGAGTTTTTAGCTGTTAACCTAATTAACTCTTTGTTTGGGATGGTTTTATTATAGATAGTACTACAAGATCCAACTAAGTATGACTCCCCAGATTTTCTCTGGGACTCTTCTCTCTCTCACTCTATATACATACTTTACTATGTCTATCAATGTATGTGTACATGCATCACTAAATATATCAATAATTCTATCATCTATTACTCATCATCTATCTGATTCTCTATCATATCTATGTATATATCATTTGTCTCTCCATCATCTATATATCTCCCATTTATCTATATATTATCTATCTATAATCTATCATATGTCTATCACCCCTCTCTATATATTATCTATAATCTGTCTTCTATCATCTCTCTACCTACCTACCTATCATGTATCTATATATCTCTCTATTCATTTGTCTATCTTCTAATGTAGATCATTTATCATTTTTATCATCTGTCTGTCATCCATCTATCTCTCTGTCATCTATCACTTTCTATCTGCCTTAGATTTATCCTATTATATTTTATAGACATGTCAACAATTATTCTATACATAGGCCTTATATAACTTCTAGTTATTAAAATGCCTTAATCATTGTATAATTAATATAATTTCAAAATATATGTTAAATATTACTAATAGCCATTCATGTCAACACAAAAATCCTTCTCTCATATTTGTGACAAGATCATTTCCTTTATAATTCCTAATGAAGCATTTGTTTAGTGACTTTGAAGTTCAGGACTAAAAGTGCCTGCTATCCTCAGCCATTAATTTATACTCCAGGTTCTACTTCCAATTTAAATACAACTAGAGACAGAAAACCTAACACTGGAGTTGCTACAGTTCAAACACCTCACAGGTTTACTAATCATTAGAATGGCTAATGTGAAGAAGTAAGCGCATGTGCGTTCACAGAGGTCAAATAAGAGTGTTTCATCACTCAGAATTGACTACTGGAGTTCACATGTTGGATATACCCATTTACAGATATTGTTATGTGGGTACTGTCATCCAAACCCTAATCCTCATGAATGTACAGTAAGTGATCTACTCTTCAATTGTCTTCACGGACCTGAGCAACCCTTCTGCATGGATATTAGCAATCTGAGCAATGGTTTTGATAACTCCTTACATTATGTTAAAGAACAACATGAAATGGCAGGTGTAGCACACTCAATTTGGCACATGTCATGCTACTCAGCAATGACAATTACAATAAGTACCAATGATGCTGGAGGTGCTTTGTTACTTTTTGTAGTCTCTTACTTAGACATTTAATCCTTACTGTGAACTTGATAGTGTTCATAAACACCATGGAAATAAACCTCTTGTATCCCTGCAAGAGTTTCTAAATTAGGTTAATTGAGGTGGAAAAACCCATCTCCATTGTAGACAGCACAATTCTATGTGCTTGGATCCTGGGCTAAATGACAAGAAGAAAGTCCCAGGTAAGTATATGCTAAAGTCAATGCTATAATGGCCTAATGAAATCTGTAGCATGTATATCACAGTGTTGAATTACCTGATTTTGTCACACATTAGTGAAATTTGATTCTTTTTATTACCTTTATTACCCTTATTTTACCACAAGAGTAATTTCTTCTTAGTTCTGAAGATTGAGCCCAAGACCCATACATGATAGGTGAATACTCTGACATTGAACTATGTCTCCGGTTTATGAGATTCTCAATCTAGTTTTGAAGTTTCATTTTAGTATCACCTCCTTGTGTCTCTGTGGCATTACAGTAAATATCAAGTGTCTCTTGAATTCCTATCTTGTAAAATAAGGTCAGGGCCTCTTAGGTTTAAAAGCATGTTTAGAATTGGGAGATAGTTTCTATTTCTGAGAGTCTGAGTAGATGGAAACTCAGGAATGTTATAACGCTAGTTGATCATGAGTTGGGAGATGAAGTGCAATATTCTGCCAAGTTCAAGCTACCATACATTAGTTACTTGCTTCTAAATTTAGCCCATATTGTTAGCCCCCTCCTAACACAGAACAGCTTGAGAAAAGATGCAATCTAAATTCTCCATGGAAAAATATTTAGTCTTTAACACACAAAACAGCTGTAGGTAGAAAAGAGATGAAGAAAAGAACAATGTGTCTTCAAGATGGGAAAAAACATAGACAGGCTTGGATGAACTTTGATCTGCAGCAGAAGCTTCCTACAGCTATTGACATCACAGAGACAGAGAGGAAATGAGACCCCTGTGGAGGCACACAGCAAACTTAAGCAGATTCACTGAGCCTAATTCACTTGCTGTGCATTAATTTTCAGATAATGGGGCATAACTAAAATAGGTACAGGCTGGGAGCTGCACACCAGACTTCAAGTTTAGAAGGAATCAATGGGACACAAAGAAGAAGAGGTAATGCTCACTGCCAGAGGTTTACAAAACAAAAAATTCAGGCAGATGTTCAAGTCAGTTGTGTAGCAATGCCATCCTCATCAACTGTGTTTTAGGATGGTAATAGTACACAACCAATTTAGAGATAGATATCGACTACAAGTGTTTATGCAATTTGATGGAGAGTCTTAAATTTTTTCTAATGAAAGTTGTATGGGTCATCTGTTCCCTTTTGCAAGTATTATGAGAACAATTCAATATTTGTTATACACCAAACACCAGACATGAGGAGATGACCAAACCATGCTTTTTCCCTCAGGGGCTGTATGCTACTAGAGCAGATCATGCAGGGCTGGGTCAGAGGCAGAATGTGGAGAGTGCTGTAGTAAAGTATGCATAGATACTGAAAATATAGAAGAGATGAACTCAGGTTCTGGCTGAGAATAAGGTTTCTAAAACATACTTCCTTTTGTAATCAACACTAATTTCAGTGTTTCCCAAGACAGTCGAGGCACTTCAAAAAGGAAGAAACAGAGAACCTGATTTTTTTTAGAGGAGGGTAGAGAGAAATGATTAGTGAATACAATGTGGTAATGTAGGTTGGGTAAAGGAACAGTTGAAGCACACTCAGACAGAGACCAATGAAGTTGAAGCTGAGAGAATCGTCAATACCAACAATGGTTTATCAGTTTTAACAAAACTGAAATTGTAGGAGACTGATGTAATCTGCAAATGATGCAGAAATGGAAAAAAAATCTACATGGAAACTCTACAATTGGTGCTATATTTCTGTAAATATACAGCTACCCTAATGAAAAAACATAATACCTTAGGTAAAATACTAATTCAATAGTTGCGATGTTTAATATATCAGACTCAGTGTTTTATTTAGAATCAATCCAGGAGATGAAGAGAATATTTTGCAATTTATCCACAATGTGCTGCTGAGACTTTGTAGTTGAGTGAAAGGGAGCCTATGATATTAAGTGACAGGGATTATTAATGCTCACAACGGAACCTTTAAAATACAGCTCACCGAAGTGAAATATGCCTTTGACATGTATTCTTTTTCCATTCCTTTTCCTATAATTAGCTGCAATTATCAGTGTCATTGAAATAAGGGGAAGACAGTCTGCAAATTTCACTTAAATACAATGGAGGAACTCTTCAAATATCCTTTACATACTGTCAACCTAGCAAAATTAAAACAAGAGAATTAAAACAAGTTATATTACTCTAATCCTATATTTGATGCTACTTCATACTAGAAAAAAATACAAACAGTGGTGTGTGTGTGTGTGTATGAAACATTTATTATCACTGTGATAAAATACTTGATAAAATATTTAAAGGAAGAATTGTTTATTTGTTATCTTATGGAGTCAGAGGATTTGATTCCTCATGGTAAGAAGTATATGGAAAAGCAGAGCAGTATATATGGTGGCCAGGGACAATGACAGGGAGATAGAAAGGAGCTACAAAAAATATAGGTCCCAGTGACATCCAGTGACTTCCAACCTTGTCTGTCTTGATGTTTTCACCTCTCAACAATGTTAGTATAATATAATATTACCTAAATGTATTAATTTATTCATTAGGTTAAAGCCCTCAACATCTATTTATCACTACCACTAATACAACATATAACATGAGAGATACACATTTATTTGCTCTTAGGACCCATTTCAGTCAAGTGACTTGACACACTAGGCTTTCACAACAGAGTATTGAAGATAGTAAAAACCTGAATGCTTAGACATTTCATGCCATTTTACATACTTACATGTACAACATGTGTGTATGTTGTACACAAACATACACAATTTTAAATGCATATAATCACAGAAGTAGGACATTCTCTCCCAGCTTTGCTTGTTACAAATCCTCCAAGCCATTAACACCAGGCAAGCAATTTTCAAGTGTCAGTATCCATAAAATGTATTTTTTACAACTGATACCTCAATATCCTGCTCTTTCCTGCTTTTTGTTTTAGGGAGTTCCAGCTTAGAACTCAGCATCACACTCTTTTCCCCTGAGTCCTACAACTTGGAAGCAGTGTACTTGATACAAAGATTCTAAGACAGGAGTAACAGAAGTTAAATTAACTATAAATGCCAAGCCAAGAGGTTTAAACAAAAAACAGAAACAAACAAAAACATGGTTGTTTCCTATGTACAGTCATGAAACATAAGTAAAGAGTAATAGTGACTTCATTTCTCTGTTTTACTGACCTATTGATATCACGTTATGTCCATTCTGTGAATTGTCTTCCCACTTAATCAAGAAATACATTGGTGTTTGGGTAGAATTTTTTTTTTTTTTTTGGTTTTTTAAAGAAGGGTTTTCTCTGTGTGTTTTGGTTCCTGTCCTGGATCTCACTTTGTAGCCCAGGCTGGCCTTGAACTCATAGAGATCCGCCTGGCTCTGCCTCCCAAAGGCTGGGATTAAAGGTGTGCGCCACCACTGCCTGGCATTGGGTAGAAATTTTAGTCAGTGATTTTGAGTTTAGAATCTGAACAGCAGCTCTTCAGTTTACTTATGGTATAACTTGTTTTCACAATTTTTTTGACATTCAACTCAGTTTACTTATTCGGGGTGAAGGAGAAATTGATCAAATATTTTGCTCTTCATCTTTATTTAAAGAAAATTAAATAATAGAGATGTATAGTATACGTTATAGTTGTAAACTTTGAAAAATAAAACCCTTTCTTTATGTAGGCTTTCTGGCATGATAGCAAGGCTCAGTTAACTATGTCAACAGCACAGGCCCTTAGCAGACATTATGTGTTACAGCCAGTAATCAATGACCTACTCTGTTTCTGGCATGACGCCATGCTTGACAATGAAAGGCAAAAAGCAAACATTGATCTTCACTGAGCTTGCTAGTTAACTGGGGTGGGGGGGGACAAGGCAAAAAGAAGTCTGTAAATATACGGAGGTAAAATTTTAGTAAATATAGATGCTTTGAACAAGTAAACATAAATTGTCAGTCTCTCTCTCTCTCTCTCTCTCTCTCTCTCTCCCTCTCTCTCTCTCTCCCTCTCTCTCTGTCTCTCTTGCCCCAGTCAAACATCCAACATTTTATTCCTCCATGCAACTTCTCAGCTGGTTCTGGATGAGAAAGCCAAAGATGTGATTTTTCTATTCCAATTATGAAATAATTTATTTGAATTTTTCTGCCATCTGTTGACCCTACAAGTATTACAAGCACTAAAGACATTGTTCAGCAGCTCTTAAATTTCAGGTTGTAACAAGATGAGCTACAAGGCTTGGAATCTCTTACTCTTGTTCTGATCCTTTCTTCATGGCTTACCTCTGAAGTTGATTGGAAGCTGACCATTAGGAATAGAATACTTTCTTCCCAAATATTAAAAGTGGAAGATTGCATCAAAGCTATAGGTGTGGAGCCAGAAAAGAAGACTGGAGGTTTCCTGGAGGGAAAGTTAAGAAGTAGCAAGACCACCCACAGAAACCAGGGCTACCTGTCATTCCTCAGATGTTTCCTGACCTCTAAACCACCTTATCTCCTTTTAGTCTGAGGTTTGCTTGTTATGCCTAAAGTAGCTCTCATTTAGAAGCTTGTTTGCCATTATTTCTGCTGGGTACATTTTTCCTTTCCTTCAGGCCTTCTCACACACGCCTTATGTTCTTTGAATTCTAATAGCACTTGTATTTCTGTTTCTGTGTTCCTTAATGCCTTCTTAATGCCTTGAGAAATCATTGCTTCTGCAAGAGATATAAACTCTGTATAAGATAAGTGATCATATTTACACATCTTCAAGGCATTCAATACATTGCCTTGTGTCAAATTATATATTAGAAAGGTTTTTGAAAGTGTCTTGACATAATAAATGCCTACATAAAATTATTGACTTTATAGCAAAAGACCAAGTTCCTATAGCTGCAATCAGGGTGTTGTCTGCCTTGAGAGTCCTTAGACATCCTCTAATGTGCAAGATTGTGACTCTGAGCTGCCTTGCATAACCTTTGCCATCTCAAATATGACTCTTGGAAAGTCAAAAGAAAATTTCAATAATTCAAACATTTTTAACATTCTTTTAAATTTTCAAATAATCAAATCAGTTGGAGTAGAATAAAATAATAATAGAATAAACATTACACAGGAACAAAGGATTCCTTTACTTCCTGAAGTCTGACTTCAGAAAAGAGCCTACTGCTCAACCTGTCTCACCTGGCATCCCAAACACACAGTGAGTATCAGCCTGAACCCTGGTCTTCCAAATACTTAAACTATATAGGGATTCATCACTGCCTCCCAGAACTGTCTGCTTCTTTACCTTTTATTTCTCAGTCATTTTTCAGTGTCCATCTCCTTCATTCCTTTATATTTCTCCAACTTGACAATGACATGTATGGGGAATGCATTAATGTCTCTGACTGAATTGATGGTGGGTTTTCACTCTGGGTATTAGAACTTGAGAATGTACCTGGCAGCAGAGAGATCCACAGAGACTAACAATCAATAAGGCTCATTTATTTCCTTAAGGTCCCTCTTTAAAAATGCTGACAAAAGTCTTTCAGTGCCATTTCAGTTTCCATGGCCAACACCCAAGGCATCACTCCTGAGCACACTGAAAAAGAATGGCCATCATTTTTCCTTCTGCCCCTGCTATCTAGTGAGATGTATTATCGTAGTTACAGCTGGAAGAATATTTGGGTTATTGACTCTGGATTAGTAATTCGCTCAGTTTTTCCTAGTTGAAAAAAAAAACTTGGCAAAGAATTCATGCTCTACAATTATTCCTTCTGAAATTGATATGAGGTTGCTAACAGAAACATTTATGTAAATGACACAAATTAGCAGCTGACCTTGAAGAGGTACAACTTTGCCCAAATACAAGCAAGTCCCCATTTGGCACTTCCCTCCTGAAAATGGTCCAGAACAGGTGTTCGTTCTCAATTTGCAGGTTCATTATGGATCTGTGAAAGTTTAGAAGTTTAGTGAGTCTCTCAAGCGATTCCAAATTCTGCCATTTTCATCTACATAGTGGGTTTATATTCCATTGCTTCCAAGGAACATATGCTGTTCAATGCTAATAGGGTCCATCACATCATCAGTATTATGTAAACATTCTTCTCTGTGAGACATTTTCCTATGAACGTGACATATCCTCAGCTCTCCTCCTCATTTTCAAAATTCATTTAAATAACAAATTGTGGATTTCTTTAAATTATTTTAACTCTTCGGCCCATGAGATTTTATCAGTTGGTATATATTTCTTGTGAAACAGTCTGGAGAGAATTTATTTCCAAACACAGAGACAAACATGTCACTACATATCTGAAACACTTTTTCAGAGATCAGAAAGCAAGATAGAATTGGTACTGAAATCTTTAACAAAAGCGTCATGTACAGTCACAAAAGTATAAATGTGTTGTCCTGTTTTGACACAAACAGTAGTAGGTACTACTATTACATGAATACAATGATAAGAATGGTTGTAGCTAGATAGGCTGCCATCCAAGATGGTCAATGTGTAATAAAGTTATTTCTTCGATCTTTGGAACATGAGGAATTAGCAGTTTTACTAGAATTAGTGAGAGGAACATTTAATCTTATCCTGAACATACCCGTATGGAAACAGAATATAACATACTAATGGCATTGTATTCAACAGAAATAGGAGCAGGTAGAAATTATGAAAAATCCAAGCATGTCAGTATATATTCCAAGAGTACAATACATATAATTAAAATCATTAATGAGATCATCCCTGGAATGAAGACATAAGTAAATTTAACACAGTTACTTTAATATGTGTTAAAATATTTGGTTATTTGAAATTTTCTTATATGTTTATTGCGAGTTCAGTTTAAAATTTTACATTAAATCCAGTTTTAAATGTGATACAAAACATTAAAATATGTATATTGATGAGTCATGTGATATTTTAATATAGACATACACTGTGAAAAGTTTTACTTGTAGGTGTGTTTTTGTTTGTTGTTTTTGGAGTCAGGGTTTCACAATGTAGTGTTGTCTGGCTGGGTTCACTATGAACATGAGATAGGTTTCAATTTCATGGACATCCAACTTCCTCTCTCTCCCAAGTGCTGGGATTAAAAACATAATACCCCCAGTTCCTGGATATTTTAATTTTTAAAATTATATGTATATGTCTGTATGCATAAGCTTGTGTAAACATGAGTCAAAGTGTGAGCAGAGCAGAGGCCAATATCAAACATCGGTTCACATGAAGCAGATTATAGGCAGTTGTGAGCCACCTCATATGGGCATTGGAAACCAAACTCAGTTCCCTGCATGAGCAACAAGGACTCTTAACCACAGAGCCTGCCCTCCAGTACTGAACACCGCAGAAATCTTAGAAACAAGAAGCCAGGTTAAATACTGAGTGTGTGTTATTTTCAAATATTTATCAATTTCCTGTAAGAACTTTCAAGTTAATTTCTTCTATCTTCTGAAATGCAGGATTTACATCATCATTAATTGTATTCATGCTAATGTCCAGTATAACAACATCTCTTCTTGTTTCTCCCTGTATCTTAGGAACTCACTAATGTCCATTTCCTTTCCTGTTTCTTCCCAGCTTCTTATAAGCACCATTGTACTAGCAGTTACTATGAGATCAGATTTATTTGTTTTTGACATTCACATGTGAATGATACCACACAGTAGTTACTTTTCTGTGTCTGGCTTATTTTACTTAACATAAAGATCTTCAGTTCTATCTGTGATTGTCACAGGAGACAAGATTTCAATATTTTTGTATAACATAAAGTGTACTATTTCCATTTGCCAGTTAATGGACAAGTAGATTTTTTTCATTTGCTATCTTGAATAATGCCCTAAAAAACATTGAGACTCAGATGTCTTCTCAGCATTTGACTTTGTCTTGGTTTTTTTTTTTTTTTTAGATTTTATATTTACTTTTAATTATGTGCACAAGTCTATGTCTGTGTTTGGATATATGACCATGAGTGCAGTTGATCTTGGATGCCAGTGTTCTTGGATGAAGCTGGAATTAACGTCTGTTGTTAGCTGCCTGTCATGGGTCCTCAGAAATTGAATCCAAGTCCTCTACATAAGCAATGCACACTCTTAACCTGTTGAGCCATTTCTGTGGCCCCTTGATTTGGATTTGATAAGATGTAGCCCCTTGACTTTGTTTTGATATATACCAAGTAGTGAGATTGCTGGATTGAGTTTTTAACTTTCTGAAGAACCTTCACACTATTTTCTACAAGGAGTGTGTTTAAGATTTTGCTGTTCTCCATTTCCTTAATGGCTTTTTAGTCTTTACTAATAGCAGCATTTCTTACTGGGATAAGGTCAAGTATTTCTAAGTCAAATAAGAATTTGTCATTTAATTATAGTTACCTGAGAAATGGTCATAAGAATATCAGAGAAAAAGAATAATAAGTAGTTAAAATTCATTAAATAACTATGTATTCCTTGAGACATTTTTATGTAACTTGTCTTGCTTAAAAATGACAAGTAACTAAGAGGTTACAATGTTGTCCTTTTGCAGACAAAACACCCGAAATGCAAAGTTATTTTTATTTTTGTGTGTGTACATGGGCACTGTAGCTAGAGTTTTCTTGACTGCACCACAGTCAGGACAAATCTCTCTCACCCGCCAGTCCCACAGCCGCTCAGACCCAACCAAGTAAACACAGAGACTTATATTGTTTAAACTGTTTGGCCTAATGGCTCAGGCTTCTAGTTATCCGGTTCTTACATCTTAAATTAATCCATTTCTGTAAATCTATACCTTTCCACGTATCTCGTGGCTTACCTGCATCTTCACATGCTGCTTGTCATGGCGGCGGCTGGCAGTGTCTCCCTCACTCAGCTTCCTGTTCTCTTAATTCTCCTCTCTGTTAGTCCCGCCTATACTTCCTGCCTGGTCACTGGCCAATCAGTGTTTTATTTATTGACCAATCAGAGCAATTTGACATACAGACCATCCCACAGCAGGGCACCCTTGTGTATGGATATCAGAGGACACAGTGTAAGGGTCAGTTATCGCTTTCCTTCATGTAGATCTTGGTGTTGTGGGATAAGACTTTTTCTGAGGAGACCAGACACTCACATCAACTCACCTAAGATAGGGAGCCTATGACAGAGAAAAGCATAGATACCACCGAAGTCCAAATTGGTGAACCAGTAATTTTTATTGGGGTTAGTTACAGAAGTATTGGTGAGGTATGGTTGCTTACAGGAGCAGAAATGACTTAAAGACAGCTGCATCATGAAAACGGAACATGGAACACACTGCAATGCCTTCAGGCCGCTTAGCAGGTTAGATAGTGTTCCTTCCAAGTGACGTCTTCCAGGTCCAAAATTCTTCCAGGCAGCTTGCCTGGTTTCTGCTTTTTCTGTGCAGCTTGTCTGGTCTCAGAGTCTTCTTTACAGCTTGGCTTTTCTGAGAGTGACTCTCAGAAGTCTTTATATGGTTTACTCTTGGGAGGATGGGGCCTAGTGACTCTGATCAACTTCAGGTACTTCCCTAAGCTACATTGAGTTATTGCCTTCTTTCTAAAAGGTCCTCCCTGCCAGAGGGAATGTTTTAATCTCAGAGGAAACTTCTACTCAACAGTTGGGGATTCAAACTCAGGTGCTCAAACCTGCCAATCAAGCCCATTTACCCAATGAGGTAACCAATCAGCTCCCTTTAAAAATTTGCCAATTTTGAAGAACAGAACCAGGTGTACATTGGCACTAGGTGACTAGCAGAGGCAGGCTGGAGACCCTTGTCTGTCTTGTGCCATTTTCTGTTCTTCTAGAAAAAGCTTAGTGACATAGTTCTGTGGCCTATATGAGTTTGCTTTTAGGAAAGATTTGAATTGGAATTAAGAGTAATCTGAAATCATTTCAGTTGGGGTAGCTATGAAGCAGGGGTGTTGGGTTTTTAATGATTATTATCTACAGTGGGAGGAAGTGCTGCTATGTTATAGGAGATTTTGTCTAGAAAGAGCTGCTCCTAGCATAGAAATCAAGAAGAGTGTAGTAAAGAGTCTGCAGAGACATGAGTCTTTTTTACCAGACACATGTGACCCTCAGATAAGAGCACTCAAGAAAAATGATGAAGTGTGATGACCAGAGAAAGCTTAGTGCCTGAGGAGCAGCAAGGTGACAAAAAAAAAATACATGTCTTATGTCTTCTCACAAGGAAAATTGGGAAAGAATCTATTCCGTAAATTTCTGTATACTTGTTTTAATTGCAGATTACAAATTTTAAAATCCCCAGAATTGTAAGACTCTAAGAAACCAAAAATATCTTGAAGACTTGCCAACATGAAATCTGAAGTTGTTTAAAATATTTCAGAACCTCAAAGCTATTTCAGTAAGAAGGCTATAATATTGTATTAGTCAGAAAGAGAAACTGAAGTAAAACAGTAGATGCTGTAGATTAGATGATAGATAGATAGACAGACAGACAGATAGATTGATAGACAAAGGAACTGTTTATTTGATAGACAGATTCAAATGATATATACATAAGAGAAGTAGATAGATAGATAGATAGATAGATAGATAGATAGATAGATAGATAGATAGA